>JARHVA010000535.1:5012500-5045000 GCA_037957365.1 Torreya grandis | reverse complement strand
TGGATAACTTAAAGACTAAATATAGTTTTAAGATATGTTTAAATTTATTTTATATATAAATTATCTATAAATAATTATAATTGATATGAATTTAATGGTAATTTTTAGTAAATTAAATTTTTAAATAAATTTGAAATTTTATTGTATTTATTTTTAAAAAATCCAAATGAATATAAGAAATCTCAATTAATTGTATAAATAATAATCTAGATTTATTAGTATTGTTTATATATATTAAATAAAGAATTTTATAAAAAATGTGGAATTAGGAGAACATTAATTGTGAAAATATGTGTAATTTTAAAACATATTTCACAAATTATTATTATTGTGGAAATAAAATTATAACTTCCAACTATATATTTTATGTGATAACCAATATTATATGAGAAATTGTGGAAAGTGTCACAAATACCAAAAACTGATGGAAAATAAAAATTTGTAAATTGTGAAAAATACACAATGTGAAAATATATGGAAAATCTACAATTTTGAGAAACTATGGGAAACATACCATCAAAAAATTGTGGACAAGTTAAAAATTATCAAAATTGTGAATAATTTATAGTAAAAAAAATTATAGGCTAGAGAAAAATAAGATTCTAAATGGAGGAGAGGAGCAGTGGAGGAAATTTGAAATCCCTCCCATGGGAGGGAGTCCCCTAAATAGAACTAAGGGGAGGATGAGGATGATGACCCCAATCTGAACCTAGAGAAGGAATTGTACGATGATTTGGGTAGAGATTTTTGCATCAATAGTGCCTACTTGGGGTTTATTCAGCTCTGAATAAGTCATGTACATTTGAATATGCTCAGATTAAGATAGTTCTAAGGCTAGGTGATGAGATCGATATAGCTCACAACCGCATTATAAAATAGACTCGGATATTTTATTCCCTAAAGTGAGTCTAGTTTATATCTTATGTGATATGTTATACGTCTATGTTAGTTGGGAATATCATTTTGAATCTGACAAATGTGCACCCTTTTGGTCCACGAATGGGTGGATTGGGTTTTAACTTTTGGGGGGTTTTGGGGTGTATGGAAATAGATCAAGATTTCATTTTTACCTTCCTAATGATGATGGATCCCCCTCCTTCTTGACACCATAAATGGACAGATGTTTTTGGATGGTGGTTTGGTGAGGCCTTTAGAGGCATAGATAGGGGTCTATGGTTATGATTTGAATAGAGGGAGTTGGGCTGGTGGAAGTTAATGACAAACATTTGGGGAGCATAACACAAAAGTTGCTCTACCCTATGGATTGCTAGTGTTTTCCACCTCAGTAACACTATGGTATGTGTGGATGTTATAGGAAAAAATGGGGTGGCCACACTTCCCTATGTGGAAGACATAAAAATCCATGGAGTGGTTTTTTGGGGACGTCAACCCCTTGTTTCAACAAATGGTATGGATGCTAGAGTATTCAATACTATTTTCTATTCCATTTTCATGTATGATATAGGAGTTCATGTGGTTTTTAAGAGAATTAGGAGAGCTTTGGTTTCTATATAATGGTCTCTAGGGAGGGCCCTATATGGTGGAAGAAATGTTAAATCCCAAACCCTTACTTGGTCGTATGGAGTCTTGTTGAAGACTAGATTTTTAGGGGATTGCACTTATCTCTAGTCTATTTTTCTTGTGGTAGATATAAGAAACCAAATCAAAATTCATCTCATTAGAGTGGTTGATAGAGTATTCCACCCTTGCTTCTCTCAAGATTTAGTTTTTGTTCTTGAACATTTGCATAGTGATCATGTCCAGCTAAAAAACCCTATTTCATATCAAGTTGTGACTAAATTTTTGAGGAAGAGATGGATATGGCCTCATTGTGATTTAGTTGTTAGATGGATCAGTGGGAGGTGCAACCCACTTATTTTTATTTAGTTAATCAGAGGATGTGTGGAGGTCCTAAGATGTAAAAGACTAGATAAAGGCCTTTTGCTCCTAGTGCGCTCTTATTTTGCAATAACAATTTTAGAGTTCTACTATAGTACTTCAGCAATCTATGCTTTGTTTGTATTGTAACCTTTTTCTTAATAAGGTTGTGGGAACCTTCCAACCCTCTTAGTTTAATGGTTGTAGGATCTTTAAAACCTTCTTTTTGTTTAATTTGATAAGGTTGTGGGATCCTTAAAACCCTCTAGTTGTTCTTTTTATGGTTGTGGGAGCCTCAAAACCCTCTTTATTTTCTTTATAAGTTTGAGGGATCCTCCAAACCCTCTTGAATATGGGTCCAATGTTTAAAACCCTTACTCTAGTTTTGGCTCTAGTTATCAAAACCTTCACTCTGATTGTGGGTCTAGTTATCAAAACCCTCACTTGTCTATGCATATCCCTAGATTCAAATGTGATTACCCTCATCAAATAAAAAAATTATAAGCTAGATGAAAATTTCATATATTGCAGACTATCAATGGTATAATGAATGATGAACATGAAATAATAACATGTGAAATTTTGGATGAGCTAAAATTTCAATTCCACATTTTTTATGTTTGGAATTCCTTATAACCATAAAATATTATTAAACATTTGAGGAAAAAATTATTTAATTGATGTGTGTATGTTGTAAATTGGTTATACAAATTCATGAAATTAATTTCATTGGTTTTCATAACCTTATATTATGCATATATACATACATATTTTATTACCATTAAAAAGTACAAAGATGTCATTTTTTTTCATTATACATTCATGTTCAAAATACATATGTCAAATAATAGCATTACACATTATTAGTTCTTAAATTGAATAAATGATTTATTTTTTTCATGCATATAACATTACATTCTTAATTCATGAAAATGTTATATTATGAGTTGGGTATTAATAATTGATAAATTATTGTTAGTTTTAGTTTTGAAAATAAAAAATATTAATGTTACTAAATGAACTTAAAAATTTAGGCAACATAATGGGTAATTTTGATTATTTAAAGCCATGAAGTATTTGGATATGTTATTTGAATCATATGGGATATGAAAAAATACTAATGAGTGTAGAGTTTTCAAGTTAGCAAAATGGAGATTCAAAATGTAGATTTGTATCAACCATTGGTTATTTCATAGAGACTATGGGATCATATTATCATGGATTTTATTTAAGGAATGAATAGGACACATATAGGACATGATTCCATATTTGATATTATAGATATATTTTCAAATATGACACATTTTATTACCTATAAGAATAACAGTGATGTGAAACACATTGCTAAATTATTTTTTAGGTAAGTTGTGTGATTGCATGGATTTATGTGTATCATAGGGTCAAATAGATATGTGACATTTTTTGGACATTTCTAGAGAATACTTTTTAAAAAAATCTATATATCAAACTACAATTCAATTCAACGTGTCATCCTCAAATCGAGCTAGTAAAAATCTTGGTAACATATTTCAATGTTTGATTAAAGGCATCTAATTCTAAATTTTTAGATATGGGGATATAGGGTTAATAATATAAAAATATTTTTGATGCAAGGATGATAAACTAATATATAGTAGACCAATTAATATAAAACTTAGATATATAATATTTTAAATTTATACAATTGTGATTTCTATAAATACTAAAGTACATGTATTGTAAGATATTATAATAAATAATTAATAATGGTACTTATTTGGTTTATTTTTAACATGTGGATCTAGACTAGAGTCATGTATAAATTATAGATGACCACTATTCTAAATAAATCATCAAATTTTGAAAATTGTACTTTTGTGGCTACAAATACTACCGTTAAATTTGGACACTATTGTCGATGTTAGTATCTGACTATGATACAAGTGTCAAGTATAGAATAATGATTGGATATATATGTACCCAAATTCATTATTATAGGTTTTATATCAACTTTCTACTGATGTATTTAGATATTAGATATAGTTTGTCTCTTTTTTTATTAAACATACCCTAACTCTTCACCCTTATTCACCATTGGAATGCATTTGCTAAAACATGGGTTAGTAGGCTCATGATGTCAAGTTACCCTAAAGAAACCTTTGTAAATTATAATTTACTACATTTAAAATACTATAATTAGGGATTTAGACTTATATATCTCTCCCCTATGTGTGGAAAAGAATGTGCACAAGCATGAAATATGATATATGATGATTCATGCAGTGATCAAGCTTCTAATTTCATAAATATTGCTCATGGTTTACTCCTTGAATGCTTCATACCTATGGCAAAACTGATCCTATGCATGATATGAAATAAGGATGAATAGGGAATACTAAAATACTTGTGTAATCAGTTGATTTAACTTTAGTAGGTATTTTCTAGATGAGGAATGAGAAGACTTAGACTTGTATTATACCACACATTTTGAAAATATCCCATGGTAGGGCTCAATGATATTATTAGGATTAGCCATGGGTTTTGATAATTTTTCAATTTGGATGAATTTTGATTATTAGACACTAGATAAGTATCTAGACACTATTGTTATCAATAGTGTCCCTCTATGGTCAATAGTGTCTAGAGGGCTAGAAAATTGGTACTAATATGAAATTGATAGCTAAGGATGTTTATGAGGTTCTAATATTTATGTGCATTATAGGATACTAGGATTATTAGGATCATATGGAAGGGATTAAGAGATAATCATTTAGTCACAGTGATATGGTGAATATGAACCTTTCGATAATAGGGAATTATAGAACTAAAAGGTAGAACCCTAATCGATATTTTTCAAATTTACTAGACTGAGATGTTATGAATGTTTAATTTAATATCTAAATTCCCCCCTTTAATCTATTAATGCATAAGGATTAAATTAATATGTTAAAGTAAATAAATGTGTACCTAGATGTGTATAACATAATGTTCCTTTGCTTGAGCCCAATTTGAGTGCTTTTTTGGTGTATGACCTACAACCAAGAGAATTTTACATTATAAATAAATTACTATAATATAAATTTTTAAATAATTTAAAGGAAAGAGAGTAAATAATGAGTACACATATTTGTCGATGCAACCATGTTACCTCTTGATGTTTTGACTTGATAAAGATGCTTTTATATGAAGCATTAGATTTGGAGAAGGTTCACATGTGAACCTTGGATATATGAAGAGGGATATTTTAATCTATTATTTTCCCTAACTATCTATAAGGATGATTTATGACATGGTCATTGAGATCATTATATCTCAATTGCACAACTCAAGTGTGAATATGTATAATCTAGTGAGAATGAGTGATTTAATTAACTCATCCTATAAATATAGTGATATTAGATGCTTTAATCACTCCAATATATAAATATGGTGAATTTTAATTATTTAATCACTTCAACTTATAAAATGAACCCATTTTTGCAACAAAAAAAGGCTTGATGACTATACATCACGGTGTGATTGGTACATCCTAGTGAGTAGTATAATTAGGAATTTTTACAGTTTTAGGTGCCATTTGCATGGAATATGCACCTAATATATGTATAAATATTAAATATGAGCATAATAACATTATCAATGTATAAAATTATGCCATAAATATATATCTAAATCATATAATTTTGAAATCTAACGACTTGTAAAAAATGTGAAAGTGTGGAGGACATGTTTGTATGGTATGCCCCAATTGAATCTATAAAATCAGAGAACTAGTGTAAATTGGGATAAAATGTTTCTATAACATGCCCCCACTATAATCTAGAGATTTTGAATACTGAATAAGTGTGGAGGTCATTCTTTTTTTACATGCCCCCACTAAAATATGAAATTGTGAAAATTTAGAAGCCATGCCTCTATGACATGCCCCCATTGATATGCCTCCTACAAATTTTTAGGTGAAGGTAAGTATAATCTAGTAGTTATCTTACCTGAAAATGACAATATAAATATATAATCTATGTATGGATCATGTAAAATATAGGAGTAACATGTCTAGGTAGATATAGGAATGAGGTATGCAATATGTGATCACATCAAGTACTAAGATGCATGATATAGATCATGGAAACATCAAGAGATTAATAGTAAAAAATCATCAAATAATCAATAAAACACA
Organism: Torreya grandis; assembly: GCA_037957365.1. NCBI lineage: Eukaryota > Viridiplantae > Streptophyta > Pinopsida > Cupressales > Taxaceae > Torreya > Torreya grandis. The sequence goes on along the minus strand of JARHVA010000535.1, from coordinate 5,038,969 downwards.
ATATATCAATCAATTTAAACCAAATTAATAGTCCAAGGAGACCTCATACAAGGGGCACGTTCAAATGTCACACAATCAAAAGGAATGGCATATTTAATTATCCAATCAACATAAAATGCCATATTCAAATGTCCAATCAACATATAATGGCATAGAGGCCAATATACAAGGATAATATACATATGTTACATAATTAATACACTATAAATAAATGTAATACACTCAATGAAATGATAATTGAATAAATGAAGTAATAAGAAACCAACATAAGTATATTATACTAGTACATGCATATATGTGTTAGAAAAAATGTTATGTCGTATACTATATCAAGTACATTGTGAAGGATATGAGCATGGATATAAACATGTGTAAGTGTTAGTATATAATATTAAAACGTGATAGTTTAAAAATTATCATAAATTATATGTAACCTATATAAATCATGAACAAAGAAGGAGATACCCCCAATGTACTATATAATATGAGAGGAAAGGTCCAACATATGGAAGTGAATAAATAATGTGTATGGGTATGTTTTAATCACTCTCAAATAAAAATTTATAATATGTGTATATATGTATGAAATTATATGCTATCTACTAACATGAATCAAGAAAAATATATGCCAAGGAATTAGTACAATTTGGGAATGCTAAATATTTTTTGTATTTTCAATTATTTTGAATGTTTTTGTATTTTTGGAATATTTCATTTTTTTGGATATTTGAATTAGATTCCTTCAACTTTAATTTGGATCATTTTAATTTTTTGTATTATGGTTGGATAAGTGAAAATGGTGCATGAAATGATTTTCTTCATGATTTACATGTGAAGTATAAGCACAAATGCCATAGTGTGGTATATGGATCAATTTTCCTTCATGGGAAAATGAGATACCTTATTTATTTTAGTTAATTTTGTCTTTCATATAGTCTAACCAAATATTTAATAATGTAAATTCATATTTTTATGTGTGTGCCATAACCCAAACCCTTGTTTGAATCACTTTAGGACCACAAGCAATTGGTATTATGAGGTTTTCTAAGGAGTCTTTCCAGCCTCATTTATTTTTTAAGTATTTTAAATAAAATATAAATTATTGAAAATGTCTTAAATTATAAGTGATTTTATTTTTGTGTAGGATTAACATGGTTATGCCAAAAATAAGCATTGTCCATTAATAATGTGATCATTAACTCTTGTTAACATGGATGTTTTTTGATTTGCTCAACTTATGGTGTTTACTTTAGATTTGTATCTTGGATTGGTCCCATATTTAGTAATATTTGTAAACCCATATGAATATGAGTAATGCCACACATTTGATCATAATTTTCATTTGATAATTCATCTTCCTCATTTATTTATGGAATAAAACTTTTGCATTTGGAACGAGAGATGTTAAGTTTGTTTGGATATTTGAGTATGAATATAGCATATCTATGAGAACCCTAGGATAAATAGGTAAATTATTAATATTTTTTATGTACATGATTTAAATTAATGGTCAAATAATACATCTACTAAAGATGAAATGTAATTCTAAATATGAGGGTCTAAATGTTAAGGTATATAATGTACTTTTAAATTGAGTACCATAGTCTTGAATGAATTCATCATCATGTTTTTTGATATTGTGAAAATGTTCTAATGTAAGATTAGGCACCTTGTGTTTACTAAAAGACAAAAATAAGACATCCTCCAACTTTGAAAAAGTGGTTAGGTAACCCTTGGGTAAGCTATATAACCAATTGTGAGTTCAATCAGTAATACTCATAAGAAAGGCTTTTAGCAATATTTTGTCATCTTTATCCCATTGACCAAAATAATTTACATATTTAATCATGTGATCAAAGGGATATTTATGTCGATCAAAGAGAGGTAAATGTGGGAATTCAAAACCTTTCAGTTAATAATATTCAATTATACATTTCATAATTAGTTGATTTTTAAATGAGGTAATATTGACATTAGCATTATGATAAATTAATTGCATTTGAATTATATATAATTGTATTTTAAGCTCTCCAATTATCCTCATCATATAAATGAGAGAATCATTAGTAATGGTGGTATTTGGAGAATATGTGATCATTAGTTATAATCCACCACCTCTTTTGAATCTATGTGTATTGGTATTATCATCCTCATGAACAATAAGTGAAAGTTTGGAATCACTAAATTTAGGATATTCTGGTAATGGTATTAGATCTTTAAATTTTTGAATCTTTGGTGTTTTATCTTGAGATAATGGAACTTTTGATATTTGTATACCATTTTAAGGTTCATCTACATTTGGTAATGATATATAAATTAGAAACTTAGGTATTTTGGGTAAAGGTACATCTTTTCATACATAAGGAAATTTTGCCACTTTTGGTTTGTAATGCACCTTTTTAATTAGTTCCTTGATTGGGTTTGATAAAGATTACATGATATATTTATTCACTTTTCAAAAAAAATCAATATCAAATGAATAATTAGTGATTAATCACCCTTTATAAAGGGTATATTATTTATAAATATTGGAATACTAGGATTTTGAATCATTGTATTTAAAAGAGCATTCCCTTTTTTATTACTTTATAAATCAGCCATGATGTCATTATGCATTTGGTGAAAATTTACATGATCAAACAATGGAATTTTTTTCCCATGTGAATAAAATTTGGATGTAGGAGATGAAGGAAAATTTTGACTATCTTATTTGTTGTTGTTTATATCATATCTTGAGATGGTAGTGGCATGGACCTAGTTAGAGGGAAGGTAGGTACTACCATCCAAAGAGTTGAAAGAAGGCCTTAATTTTTTTTAAATATAGAAGTTGAAAGTGGAATAGTTTTTGCATCATAAGCATCAAAATAATATATATCATCCATTATGAGTGATAAAAATAAAATGAAGATTATGTAAAATATATTAATGATGCTTATGTCACAAGAAAGCTCATAGATCATGTTCACCAAATGTTTAACCCTAATTTTTTAGATATGGAGATCTAGGGTTAAGAGTATATAAATAGTTATAACATAAGGGTGATAACTAATCTATAGTAATAAAATTAATAGGAATCTCAAATAATGAATATTCTAAATTTATACAACTGATATTACTAAAATTAGTAAAGTAAAACTATTGAAAGATATTATAATAAATAAGGAACAATGGTACTTAGATAATATATTGTGTAGAGGTATATTTAGACTAGATATAGTTGTAAAGTATTTAGGACTGGTTGTCTAGATCAATCTTCATATTCTGTAAATTATACTTTTATGGCTACAAACACTAACATTAGATGTGGACACTACTATTGATGATAGTGTCTAACTATGATGTAGGTTTTCATTATGAAGTAATGATTAGATCTAGATGTGACCAAATTCATTGTTATAGGTTTCTTATTGCATTTATACTTATGTATTCAAATCTTGGATACAAGTTTTCTCTCTTCACTAATTGATTAAACCCTAGCTCTTCACCCTTATTCACTCTTGGAATGAGTTTGATGAAAAATGGGTTAGTGAGCTCACAGTTTCAATCTACCCCAAAGATCCATATGTCAATGGGTGATACATACATATCCAATACTCCAATTAAGGTCTTAGACTTATTTAATTTTCCCCTTCATGTGGTGGCGTGTGCGCATAAGGGTGAAATATGATATATGATGATGCATGTAGTGATCTATCTTATAATTTGACAAATATTACTCATGGGATGTTATTTAAATGCTTCATACCTATGGTATGACTTATCCTATGATTGATATGAAAATAGGGATGAATAGGGAATAATTGAGTATTTGTGTAATCAATTTATTTATCTTTAGTAGGCATTTGGTTGGTATTTACTAGATGAGGAAGTAGAAGGATTAGACTTGTATTTATACCACAAATTTAGAAAATATATCTTGGTAGGGTTCAATAAGACAATTAGGTCAACCCACAATTTTTGATAATTTTTAAATTTTTATGACTTTTATTTAATATACACTACCATTGAAGTTAGTGTCCTTCTATGGCTAGTAGTGTCCAAAGGGATATAAAATAGGTATCGATCTGAAATTGATAGTGTAGGATTTTTATCAAGTTTTAAATTTTTTATATAGTAAAGGATATGTGGTTCATCAAAATGATATGGATTGGACTAATATATAAGCATTTAGGCATAGTGAGATGGCAAATTCAAGCCTTTCAACATCATGGAGGTATACAACTAAAGGGTAGAGCCCTAATTGATATTTTTCAAATGTATAAGATTGAGATGTTATAAATATTTAGTTTGAGTATCTACATAAGTAAATCCATGAATTTGAAATTAAATATTACTACAAGCCAAGTTTTCTTATAATATTTTAGTTAATAAGAGTATTATAAGAATGCCATTTCATATTGTTTATGAGTCAATTCTAAGAGGAGTTGTATAATTATGTGGCATCAAATATAAATATGATAAGAGTGCTAAAGTAGAATATTTTACTAAGGATATGCACATATTACATCATAAAATATGCAAATACTTGAAAATTATTACTAAACAATACAAGTAGCACATAAATTTAAAGAGAAAAGAAGCAAAATATCAAGTGGGAGACTTAGTATTACAACACTTAATAAAGGATAGATTTCCAAAAATACCTTATGAAATTTTGAAGTGGAAAAATATTATGCCATGTAAATTCTTATGAATTTGATGAAAAAATAATATAATATAGAGTTACCTAAAGGAGTAGACATATCACCTATTTATAATGTTGAATATTAGTATATGTATCATGAATGACAAAATATTTTTAAGTGAAAACATATATTTTTAAATAAGTTTACTAGAGAGCATAAATTCTTGTGAAAATGTGAGAGGAAGGAAAAAGGGTGATCAATTTCATAGTCATAAAACACATATGGTATAGAGTGTTTAAATAATATTTGGTAAATTGGAAGGGACAATAAATTGAGGATGTGACATGGATAAGTTCATCACAAAAAAAATGAATATCTTTAACAAATATCTTAGAGGTATATGAGTAGGATCTCATATTTAGTTTTTTACATGAGGTGTATGATGTAGGAGCATCTTAGTTTGCTTATAATCCTACATCAACCAAAAATACCTATTCTAGAACTTGAACTAGATAATCATCAATATTAATGATATATTTTATAGTTGGTACTCTAAGGAATAATTTAACTTATAAAAACCAAGATTTAGCAAGTAAATATTTGAGGATATAAAATAATACATCTCAATCAAGATTGAATTTTAATGTTATGTGTGTGTGTGTGTGTGCATGAATGTGCATGTTCTTGAGCATGTGCATGTGAGTTTGTGTATGTGTGTGTGTTTTCATGTATGTGTTCATGTGCATGTGTGTGTGTGCGCGCACGCACGCACACACGCACGTGTGTGTGTGTGTGTGTGTGTGTGTGTGTGTGTGTGTGTGTGTGTGTGTGTGTGTGTGTGTGTGTGCGTGTGCGCGCGCGCACGCGTGTGCATGAATACATGCATGCACATACATGTGTGTGTGTGTGCACACGCACATGTGTGTAAGTGTGTGTGTGCATGATGTGTGTGTGTGTGCGCACATGAATGTGCATGTTCTTGAGCATGTGCATGTGAGTTTGTGTATGTGTGTGTGTTTTCATGTACCTATGCATGTGCATGTCTGTGTGTGTGTGTGTGTGTGTGTGTGTGTGTGTGTGTGTGTGTGTGTGTGTGTGTGTGTGTGTGTGTGTGTGTGTGTGTGTGTGTGTGTGTGTGTGTGTGTGTGTGTGTGTGTGTGTGTGTGTGTGTGTGTGTGTGTGTTTGTGTGTGTGTGTGTGTGTGTTTGTGTGTGTGTGTGTGTGTGTGTGTGTGTGTGTGTGTGTGTGTGTTTGTGTGTGTAAGTTATGTTTCTTGTTGTTCAAATCAAGTAAATAATTGAGTTTGTTTAAGTTGATTTAATTTTCATTATTATTTTTTGTAATTCAAAGGTTGCATGGTCAAAATAATTTATTCATTAAGACCCTTAACTGTGATTGCATCACCAATCATTTCCATTATAAATGATAATTGTAAAAAATGCAATGATTTATTTATTATTGTGATTTATGGTGATCATTTTGAGTTTGAATGGATAAATTGGTAATTTATAGAGTGATCACATTTTTATTTAGTGTAACTACCACATAATAATGCATAAATGTCAAAGATGGTGAGTTAATAGTTAGTGTTGATGTAGTGTCTCTTTATATTAAAGTTTTGAATTCTAATGTGGTTGATTTTGACTTATCACATTGATGAAGATACAACTATGTTGGTATATTTTTAATTAAGGCCCACCTTATTTTGCTTTAAACAAGTCATTTATGAGTAATTGTAAATATTGAATATGGTTAATCTCTATCACTAATGGTGGTTAAACTCTTCATGGAGTAATTAGAAGAGATCGTGGTTGTCTATTTATTTCTAATTAAACATAAATAGTAGAAGAGGTATGCTTATAACATTAACCTGTGTATAAAACATGGTATATAAAAAATTTACTTCCACTCCAACATCACTAATATGCTAAAAAGTATAAAATTCACTAATGTCAGAAATTAAGGAGGAGGTGATTATGGGGTCTAGATTTCACCCTAGCTAAAAGTAGAAGTGTTCAAGTCCTACTCTCAAACCTAGTCCAACATGGGAATGACCCTAGGCCATGGGTTACCTAAAATTGGGTCAAACCTCTAGAATTTTTAATGAGGCTATCTCCTCAGATATGATAATTTGAATCTCCCTTCTTAAAACTTAATTTGTTGGGGTGAAAAGGGGAGAAAATTCATGAATTAAAACTTACTTTAAGTGTGATGATGCACCAAATATTAAATGATCCACTCTCAACTTGGACTCTTTCATGACCACTAATTAATCCAATGGAGACAAGGATCAATTAGATTCTATGATAGGGTTCTAAACATGAGTATTTTTTGTGAATTTTGAAAGATACCTGCAACTTGAAGGATATACAAAAATAGGTCTATGTGAGACACTATAGACTTAAGACACTTAAAGAGAAACATCACTAGCTAACACTTCACACAACCTGTAAGAAACTAACAACCTTAAAGTAAGGTACATGAAGGACCTACAGATGATGAGTAGACAACATACATTTTGTAAATAAAAATTTGATATATTACACTTAACATTAAATTAGAACCTAAAAAGTCTTGTTCCAAAAACTAGGAGATACCTCTTTTACCGTGAGGGGGAGACCCAGATAGGTAGCTGGTAGAATAGCTTCAGCACATTCCAATATATCAATGATTATCTGTCTAAGGTCATTAGAAGTATTAAATAAACACACATTTCTTTTTCTTAGATTTATACTTTTCCCAGACTCTATGGCATAATTATTTAAAATATTCTTCCATCTTCTAGCTTCAATCACCAAGGAGATGCCAAAAAGGATGGTATCATCCACAAACTACTGCACTACCATAGGATAAAGGGAGGAGGTAGCTTTGATGCCCACTAAATTTTTTGAGGCTATATCTACTTGTATGTATCTTTCCAGTGCCTCTGCCATTATAATGAATAAGGGGAGAGAGGGTCCCCCTGGTAGATTCCTCTCGAAGAAGAGAAAAACCCTCTAGGAATGCCATTAACCAGCACCAAAAATTTTGCAGAAGAGATAGTGTTCCATATCAAGTGGGACATTTTATCATTGAACCCAAATTTTTTGATGAATTGGAATAAGATATTCAATGAGACCCTATCATATGCTTTAGAAATATCTATATTAAGAGCCATACCAGGGATCTTGCTCTTATCCATGGAGTGAATATTCTCATGTGTGGTGATCACAGCATCAAAAATCTACCTACCCAAGACAAAGCCTTTTTGTGTAGGGTAAATAATTTTGTCTAATAAATGTTGAATCCTCATAACCAGCACTTTAGTGCATAGCTTATAAACAGTGTTACATAGACTAATAGGTTTGAAATCCATAAGGTGTGTGGGCTGAGACTTTTTAGGAACAAGTACTTTGAAAGTATTATTAGCTGTTACATTAGACATGATTATGTGTAGATAATGTTTATAATAAATAGGATTTTATCAATTTATTTTTGAATTTTAAATTAATGCAATACTATAATGTTTATAAACTAAGTGAACCTAAGAATTAATGACATTTTTTTGTAACTTCTTTTGAAATCTAGGCAGTTGCCACATGTGGTTCTATTTTGAGCTAATAATATTTTCATCTATAATAATGTGTTTATACATAAAGTATTTAAAAATGAATTGAAATTTAATTAAAATCACCAACTAGGGTTTAATTAAGGTTTTTGACATCAACCCTTTCTTTGAAGAGATACTTAAATTCAGTTTTGGTTATTATCTTGGTTATTAAATCTATAGGTAAACTCCTTCCATTTTGTTAAATACTTTTGGGTTAAGAGGTAGGGTACAACTATATCTTGTTAAAATAATTTTTTTATCAATTTATTAAAATTTATTGTGAAGGCTTTGGTTTTCAAAATATTTATTTTATATAAATTTATATGTTCGGTTACCACGATTGGTCTGTGTATATAAAAGTAAACACATTTCCTTTCATGCTTCATAAATTTCATGATTTAAATAAGGGAGTAATTATTACACCTTTATGAGTTAGATAGCTTACTCTGACCTATTCATCTATAAAAGTGATATACAAACCCCATCTAGTTTATGTTTGTATAAATATTAAGATACATATTACCTCAAGTATGTATGTACAAGTCTAATTTTAATTCATATAAATGATTTACAAATAAATTGAGATTATTTTATCTGTCTATGATAGCATATACAACTCATTTGCACTTAATCTAATATAAATTATAGATTCAAAAAATGAAACTTTGTCCCATAACCAAAGGTAAAGGTAATATATCTTGGTTGGACAAAATGTTTGTAAGTGCATTCAGGTTTTGAAGAATTTATGTCATTTAGGAATTCTAGTTTTAGATTCATATTAATTAATTTAATAGTAGAATCTCCATGGACTTATATTTGATTAAATTTTCATGTTTGTATGTTACTATTTTATAGGGCATATGCCTTAAATTTTGTTATAACCTACCTGCATATTCCATTTATATATTGTTACACCTAGTTTCAACATACTTTTACACTATTAACACTATTTAGAACTATTATTTTATGTTTTTTAGACATTATACATAATTATATAGTTAGAGTTTATTTTTGTATGAGTTATTTGGTCCTAATATTTAATTTTTTGTGTAATTTTATTAAGTTTTAATTTACATGTGATTATATATTGTAGGTATTCTTGATGTCATTTATGGGTATAGGAATAGGTGAAATGAGCTAGGTTGGAGATGGATTTTGGTGATCAAGGGATAAATAATAAAGGTAGCCAACACAGGTAAAAATGTTAATATAATGAACCATAAAACTTATAGCAGTCTGTTATTTTATATATTTTTATTTTGATCATCTTCTTGACTTATCCATCATGAATTATACTTGTGTTCACTTCACTTGTCAATTTTAATTATTGATCGATTGCTTATGTTATTTGTATGCATTAATTTCAATTATTGTTCAATCTTGTTATCATTTTTTACTTTTTCTACTCTTGTATGAGATTATGCATGTTGATCTTTGTTTATCTTATTCTATGGCATGGCTTCACATGTCTTGGTTGAATATGGAATTGTTATTGTTATTATTTATATCTTATTAGATTATTATTATTTGTTTGCTCAGGGTACCTTGGCATTGTTTTATAACCCCCATCTATCACCACTATTTCCCTCCTATCTTCTAGTAAAATGAACCTAATTATTTGTCTCTAAGTTAAAATTAGTAATAATTTTATTACTTGACAAATTAAAAAAATTCCATGATGACCTAATTGAATCTATGGGACTTAGACCCAAATCAAAACATATCATTGCAAATTTTTTAGTGTCTTGCAAAATTAGATTTTTACATTCATGACTTAGGTAACTTGAGAGGAGATTAGCTTAACCCCTAAATTCACTTCAATTTTTAGGTTTATGGGTTAGTTGGAGAAGGAGGAGAGGGAGGGAGGGAGGTGTAAAAGGGATAAGGAGAAGATGGAAACCCTAGGGTGACCTAGAGGAGATTTGGTGCATGATTTCACTACTAAGGAGAGAGAATTGAGCTGTTTGGATACAACTAGAAAAAGGGTAGGTATGGTAACGATGTGGAAACAAATAATATTTATTTCCTCCTCCATTGGTTACCAAAAAAATAAGTAAGTCCTCCATCTTTTATTTTCTTGTAGAGAATTTTCCTCATTTCCTGAATTTAGAAGGCAAGTAATAAAGGAAAAATTACTTGTAGGTTCATAAGGAAATCACAAAAAAAATTATGAACCTACAATGGTTTGAATGGATTTATTTTGATAGAAAAAATCATTACTCCCTTAATGGCTACTAAAAATTATAGTTTAGATTTTGGGGTTTGTAAAAATTATTTGGTTTCAGAAAAATCATGGTTGATTTGTTTTTAATCATTTTTAGTTTTTTTATTTATTTCATCTTATTGAAAAATGGTGACCTAGTTCAACTCAGGGTAAAAATGGTATTCTTTTCATATTTCTATAAATGGAGACTTGGTTCGAACCCTTAGGTAGAAAAATTATTCTTTTGTTTAGTCATTTTGTGTATTTTATCTGCTTCCCAAATTTTTGGGGTTTATAAGTTGATTTTGAAGGTTGTTATTTTGTTAAAATTTGTGCATAAATTTTATTGGGGTTTTATCAAACTCTTATTGTTAGAATTTTAATACTCAAAATAGCATACCCTAGTTGAATTTATGTCATTAAATTTTAATACCAAATTACTTTTTTTACAAACCTAGAAATGAGAAATTTTTTTCTAGTAGTTATTAAACATGTCAAATTTTATGCTTGGCTTGATATAAAATTTAAACTAGATCTTTGATGACCCTATTGGAAAAATTGTCACAATGGCATATTGATACAAGTGACTAATTTACCCATTTTGGTCAACTATAAATGAATATTTAAATGTTTAAAACCTTAGTGGTTGTTATGATTTTATTTCTCATTCACTATTTTAGCTATATATTATTTTAACAAGGGTTCCATTTCTTTTTATTATTTTGGTTTACCTAGAACAAGTGATGAAGGAAAATGAGGTCAACTATATCAATAGTTGACTTCTGTAATCCTTCAGATAAACACTAGGCTACCAAGGTTATTTATAAATGACTATGTTTGAAATTTCAATGTGAGATTTTTATTATTATAAATGTTATAAGTTAAATGGTTCATTTCCTTATACTCCTTTCCTACATTCCCAAAGTCCTAAAATTTGGACTTCACCCTTCAACTGATGGTTGGGGGTGGTAAGGGAACACAATCGGGGAGCTCATTAGATGGGTCGAGATAGGATGGCTCATGTGGAGAAGATATATGCTCTTCAATCAGTTGGTTTATTATTTTACTTTTTATAGTGATGAAACATACTTTGTAAAATGACTTATTTACTATTCTGGTTGGAATCATTACTATTGTTATAGAATTATGCTTTTTTAATTAAATTATATCATATGAAATTAGTTTTAATAATTTTAAATCTTAGTTTCATGACTTCAATATTATTACATATTTTCTTTGCCTTGTTAAATATTTAGTTTAGAATTTTTACTTTTAGTTGTAGGATTATGTTTCTTTCACTATATTGTATCATATAAAACTTGTTATTATAATCCTAAGTTTAGTTGTATTTATTTAATATTCTCACATATTTCACTTACCTTATTAGATATTAAATTTGGAAATTTTATTTTAGATATAGCATTAAATTTTAATTTATTCAATTATGTCATAAAATTTAGTGACTAATCACTATGAAAATGTTTAATAAATGTTGAACCTAGTTGTTTATATGGCTGAGTATAAAGGCTTATTTTAACTTACATCATCTATATTATATGATAACTTTAATCTTAGAGTGATTTAAATAAATATATTTTCTATATGTTGTAATTAGATGATTAATTCACTAAGCAAGTGAAATATGTACCTTGCTAAAAAAACATGACTATTCTTTCTTAAATTATCACTATTTGGAATTACAATGGTCTATAACTCCATTTACCTTGCTTCACTTTAATTGATTAAATTTAATTTTTTATTATAAAAAGAGTACCTATAGGTTCATTCACTTTAAGATGATATGACACTCAGTTCAAATTTCATTAATAGTTATTACACTTCTGTACAAGTTATTTCACCATCATACATGGCTTACATATTTATTTAGGTAGTTGATCCTTTATTTTTATAAATGATATAAACTTGAAATTATCTATATTTACTAAGGTAATGATATGATTAAATGGTTTATAAATGACTTATTTCTTACAAGTTATGTTCTAATTCAGCCTTATGCTTAAACTATTGGCATTGGGAATAAAGGCAATTCAAAGTGATATTATAATAAGATTTATTACTAAGGAACTTATAATATTTACTAAATGAATTAGTTGTATTTAATTTTCAACAAGAGAACACTTTTCTAAATTTTATTATCTATTAATGAATATGAAACAAGATAGTTATAAATAACATTGTTCTTCTTTCGTCACAATGACTTGATTATGCCATTACTCTTCCAATAGGTAAACTAGTTAAAATAGTTAATTTACTTTATTGGCTGTAGAAAGGCCATCTAAAATCCTCATTTGAATTTAATTTAACTATTGGTATTTATTGTTCCTAATTCTATTTCTTACTCTTTCTATTCACAACTAAGTCATATTAATATTTGAGTACATAGTGTGATATACGACACAAATTTGCCTTCATTGAATACACATTTTTTGCAAGCTAATGCATACAGTAAATCATGTTTAAGAGTATTTTTGTTATGTCATGATAATGATTTTTATGTTTCTTAAGGAACATATTTCATAAGTTAATGTGTTATTGATTTACATTTTTAAATAAAGTGGCATAAATTATTAATCTTACAATTATGACCAAGTGACACGTAAATAAGACTACATAAATATGAATATGTAAAAGACTATTTACGGGATGGTCTAGTGAGAGCATGATGCCACTATGAGTTAATAATATTATATCTACTTAAAAAAAACATTATATTGGTAAGATTTGTTAATTAATTATCTAAAAAGGTAATTATTTTATAAAGTGAAGGCATGAGGTATAGGAACCTCATAACTATAGATCATGGTACAATGATCTAAAAATTAAGGGTTGTACTATTAAGACCTTTCACATATACCAAGTTCATGAACATTAAATTTCATCATACGATTTCACAGGCATAGTCCAAATTCTAAAATCTATTAAAAATGGAGCCATTATTTGAATTTGATAGATACCTTTTTGAATAACATTGATAACCTAAGCTATTAACTTAACCAGCCCAAGCTAGAAGAAAAGCAAGTTGACTACCCTAACCTATACCAGGTTTTCATGGATATCAAACACTTAGGTAGGATAAGTATACCTGGGTGGTCCTATTGGGTAGGTGTCTTCTACTATGAAATATAATATATATCATTATATATCGCTTATCGATGCACTTGGAATTACATGAGGATATCCTTAGGGAAATAATATTCCCCATAGAATCTTATAAACCCTGACTAAGTGTTTCATGTATGTAAACATGGTAAAAGGTTACACAAAACTAGGTTTTAGTTCATAGACCATTTTATATTCCATTGTAAACTTTGAAAGAAGAGATGCTCAAAAAAAATTTGGGGAGTCATTTCAACTAGTATTAGAGCCTAAGCTAAGTTTTTAATTATAAATACAATAGAAATTAGAAGAATTTTATTTTTGAAATCTACCTAAGAAAATAATTGATGGATTCTCATGAAAATGGTTAATACTATATTTGGAAGCACTCAAGTTGATAATGACCAAGGAATTTATAAACTAGTCTTAAGAGGTCAAGGCTGAGGTAGATGTAAAAGCCAAGGTAGGGGCTATACTACCAAAAACCTAAACCAAATCAAGAATGAGCCTATTACCCATAATGATAATAAAAATAATAAATCACCAATTGATAATATGGATGGGAACAACCCAAATAATAATCAAGAGGAGATCCTTCATGGGATTTTATCTACTTTAAATATCATTCAAGGTAAAACTGAAAATCAAGAGTAGAGGTTAAACAATCTTGAGGGTGTTCCTCATGAAGAAGTCCATCAATTGGGAGATGGAAAAATAAGGGAGAAATAAATTTAGGAAGTGCCTATAAGGATAGTAGACCCCATCATTAGAGAACTTAAAAATATTCTCCACCTACCTTTTTAGGTGAGAAATTAGGAGATGTAGTCGATGCATGGCTTGTCAATCTACATAAATACTTTAACCTTCATGATATGCCATCCAATGTGAAGGAAAGAGTTAATATTAATAATTTAAATGGTTATGATTCCCTATGGTGGAACCATCTATGTCCCCTAGAGGTATTTCATCCTATGACCCTCACTTACCCAGTTTTTTAGAGCCATTTCCAAAAAAGGTACTTAAGTGTAAACATCAACGAGCATAAAATAATAGATTTTCAGTTGTTCAAGCAAGAAAATATGTCTATCCTCAACTATGAAAATAAATTTTTTAATCTGATAAAGCATGTAGATTACATTTAAGATAAAGAGATAAATATTACCAAGTTAAAGTTAATATTAAAATAAATATTGATGCATGACATCAATATGACTAATCTTAAGACATTGCAGTTGTTATAGAGTATATCCACAAGGTAAAAAATAAGGAAAAGTCTTGGGAAAAAGTGAAAGAAGACTTAAAGATTAAAATTAAATAGTTAAAGTCTAAAAAATTTCCTCCTCCATCAAAACATTTTAAGAAAATAGACTAGAATCACAAGATCTAAGGGAACGATAAGAATTTTAATCGATTTCAAGGTTAAAATGAGAATTTTAAAACCCAAAAAAACACTAAAAAGGGGTATTTTAGGAAGGAACAACACCAAAATAGCCAACATAGACCAACCACAAGGGCAAACATTATTCTAGTAGCTACATAAAGGATAGTGGTGTGTTGGGAATGTGGTGATAACAACTATCACAAGGACTACTCAAAGCTAAAATTGGGATAGCCAGTAGACCATAGAGTATATGTCATAGTATATAATCAAAAATTTAATTTTAAATCAACTTCAATTGAGATTATAGGTAATATTACTAGAAATTTTATATCTATTTTAATTGATTCAGGTGCTAAGGATAGTTTTATTTCACCTTTTATAGTGAGTAAGTGTAATCTGAATTTTAAGCCTTTTAGAAAGGGATGGGAAGTTGAGTTTGGTACTAGAAAGAGGGTACCTATCCAAGAATGTTTGGATAAAACCAAACTTGATATATACCCCTTTAGGACAATATTAAATCTATTTTTAACACCCTTAGGGTCTTATGATATTATATTAGCCATGGATTGGCTATAACAATACCATACAACACTTTATTACTCTAAAAAAAGGATGCAATGCACTGATGAGAATGGAAAACTTGTTAAAATCCAAGGTCTTCAAGGGATAAAAATGTAGAAAATGATTTCACCTTGAAATTAAATAAGGTTGTCCAAAATAAATGTAAGCTCTATGCAGTCCAACTATAGGAACTTCCCAAGAAGAAAGAAACATCTTGTGATAATTTTCCTATATTACAATAATATATGGATGTTTTCCTTGATAAATTGACCTATTTTCCACCATAGTATGAATTTAACTTCTTGATTGAGATTATTCCAAGGGTTTCCCCTGCATCAAAGTCTCATTACCAAATTAATGTGGTAAATTTACAAGAATTAAAAATCTAATTATAAGAAATTTTGGACAATGAAAGCATTCAAACAAAGATGTCACCTTGGGGTGATCCGATGGTATTTGTAAGAAATAAGGATGACACTTTAAGTTTGTGAATTTATTATCACATGATCAACAAAGAGATGATCAAAAATCATTACCTGTTACCCTGAATCAATGATTTGTTTGATTGGATGAATGATGTAGTAGTATTTTCTAAAATTGATATGAGATTTTATTACCATCAATTAAGGATCAAGGAGGAAGATATATTTAAAATATCCTTTTGAACTTGATATAGCCCCTACAAGTTCACCACTCTATCATTTGTCCTTACCAATACACCTATGGCATTCATGAATCTAATGAATAAAGTTTTTAGGGAGTTCTTAGATAAGTTTTATTGGTGTTATTAGATGGAATCCTCATCTAATCCAAGAGTGAAGCTAAAAATTATTATAATTTAAGGTTGGTTTTATAAATATTGAAGAAACATAAGTTGTTTGGTAAGTTTTCTAAATGTACTTTCTACCAATCGAAAATACATTACTTGGGACATGTGATTTCAAAGAATGGCATAGTAATGGACCCAAAAAACATTCAATCCATTCAAGAGTGTCATAATTTGTCTAAATTACATGAATTACATAGTTTCATGGGCTTTCCTAGCTATTATCAATGATTTTTGGAAAATTTATCTCACCTAGCCAACCCCATTACATCTTTGCAGTGCAAGGGAAAAAAATGTGTATGAACACCTTAGTGTGAAGAAGCTTTTATAAAGATTGATGAGTTATTAATAATATGCCATATTATGATTATACCTAATCCAAATATTCATTTTGAGCTATAGACTGATGCCTTAAAGAAGGCTTTGGAAGCATATTAACCCAAGAGGGTAAAGTGGTTGCCTATGAATCTCACAAGCTTAAGGAAGCTCAAAATAGCTATCCTACACATGATTTAGAAATTTTTACCATAGTGCATGCATTAAAATAGTGGAATAATTTTTTGATAGGTAAATATTTCAAGGTGAAATCTGATCACTATAGCCTAGAACATCTTTTCTCACAGGATGACTTGAATGACTACCAATGTAGATGGATGGAATTTGTCAATAATTTTGAATGGATACCACTTATGTGAAAGGCAAGTAAAATATGTGGTTGATGCACTAAATATGGGTACATACCTTATTGCCTTATCTAATTTTCAATAAAATTTTAGGATTGATGTCCTACAACACCAGTTTGCTAATAATTACTGCTAAGAAGTAAGTGCAGGATTAATTGACAAGCCTTTGGTAAAAAGATTTATTAATTTTTTTATTGAATCAAATGGCCTTATAAGGCATCAAAATAAAAAAAAATGTACCTAAATTAGGTGGATTACATAATATTGTATTGTAATAAGTGTATACAGCATCCCATTCTTCCCATCCAAGGTTCACTAAAATGATTCATGAGCTAAAAAAGCTTTATTTTTAGCATGGTCTAAAGAAAGATGTTGATTTTGTGGTAAAGTGTATAGAATGTTACTGTGTGAAGGTTGAACACTACCATCCTAGGGTTATGTTAGACCCATATGACATACCAATAGATAAATGTTCAGTGTTTTCAATTAATTTTATTATAGGATTACCTAAATCCTATAGTCAACATGACACTATATTGGTAATAATCGACATAGCAACTAAAGTTGGTGATTTTATTACTAAAAATTTGATTGATGACATAAATATTTTATCTAATTTTTTTGTAAAATAATTGGTTTAATTGGATGGCATGCCATAAGTCATTATATCTAATAGAGATAAGTTGTTCACATTACGGTTTTGGTGAACATTAAGTATAACCTTTAGCAGTCAACTAAATTTAAGTTCTTTGTACCAATCATAAATAGATGGACAAATGAAAACACTAAACTAAGTAATCAAATACATGTTATGCATGTATCTTATGGATAAAAAAACCAAGTGGGGGGATCATCTCTACTTATTTGAGTTTGCCTATAACAAATCTTGTCATTTTATAATTAAAATGGTTCCTTTTGAAGCCCTATATGGATGAAAATGTAGAACTCCACTTGGATGGGAAAAACTAAAAAATCAGGGCATTTTTGGTCCAAAATTATTACTAGAATATAATGATCAAATGGATATAATACGCCAAAACTTGAAGGTTGATTTTAATCAACAAAAGATTTATGTTGATTTGAAGAGAACGCCTCATGAAATTGTTGTTGGTGAGAAATTTTTTTTACATGTAAGTCAGCAAAAGAGTTCTATCAAGTTTGGGAAAACCTTCAAGTTGGCTCCTCACTTTGTTGGGCCATTCAAAATCTTGGACAAAATTATCCCTATTGCCTATTAGCTAGCTTTACCTCCTTCTCTATCAAGAATCCATGATGTGCTCCATATTACATTACTAAGAAAATATGTACTTGATCTATATCATGTGTTAGATTGGAAAAATTTATAGCTTTCAAAAGATGAAAAGATGCACCTAGAACTAGTGAAAATCCTAGGTCATCACAACAATAAGTTAAAAATTTGATAAATCTAATAGGTTTTGATACAATGGGACTCACTAAGTACTAGAAATGCCACTTGAGAGGATACATAGTTGTTTAAACATCACTATGCTTGGTTGTTTTGATTTATCATCAGGATGGCTCCTCTTTAAGAGGAGGAAGATGTTTTAACCCACTTGTATCTTCTCTTTATATATTGTTATACCTAGTTTTATCATATTTTAATGTTATTTAACACTTTTTAGAACTATTATTTTATATTTTTTAGATATTAGACATAATTATACAGCTAGAGTTTATTTTTGTATATGAGTTATTTGGTCCTACTATTCAATTTTTTACACAATGATATTTAGGTCTGCTTTGCATATAATTATATATTATAGGTACTGATAATGCCATTTATGTGTGAAAGAACAGGTGAAATGAGCTATGTTAGTGATGGATTCTAGTGGTTAGGTCATAAGGAATAAAGGTAGTGGACACAGGTAAAAAGGGTGATATAATGATCCATAAAAGTTGTAGAAGTCCATCATTTATAATTTTTTTATTTTATTTGTCTTTTTAACTTGTTCATCATGCATTTTACTTGTCTTCACTTGTCAATTTTAATGATTATAGGATTTATTATGTTACTTGTATGCATCAATTTCAATTATTGTCAAATCTTGTTATCGATGTATAATTATTCCCTTCTTGTATAAAATTAGGCATGTTAATTCCTTGCTTAGCTTATTTGATGTCATAGCTTCATGTATCTTGGTTGAATCTGGAATTGTTATTATTATTTTTTTATCTTATTAGATTATTATTATTTTCTTTCTCAAGGCACCTTGGCATTGTTTTATACCCCCCCCCCCACTCACCACTCTCTCCCTTCAAGATCCTAGCAAAGGGACCCTAATGATTTGTCTCTATGTCAAAATTAATAATAATTTTATTACTTGATAAATTAAAAAAATTCCATGATGACCTAAGTAAATTCAAAGGACTTAGACCCAAATCAAAACATATCATTGTATTTTTTTTGGTCTCTTATAAAATCATTTTTTTTTCATTAATGACTTAGGCAAATTGGGAGGAACTTACCTCAACCCGCAAAGTTGCTTCATTTACCAAGTTGATGGGTTAGTTGGAGGAGGAGAGAGATGGAGGGAGGCATAGAAGGGTTAAGGAGAAGATGGAAACCCTAGGGTGGCCTGGAGGAGATTTATGGCATGATTTCCTTGCTAAGGAGAGAGAATTGACATGCTTAGCCATGACTATAAAATTATTTGTTTTTTCTTCCATTGGTTACCAAAAAAAATAAGTCCTGCATCTTTTATTGTCTTGTGGAGAGTTTTTTTCATTTCTATAATTTTGAAGGAAAGAAATAAAGGAAAAATTACTTACATGTTCATAAGGTAGTCATACAACTTCCTAATGAACATGTAAGGGTTTGAATGGTTTTATTTTAGTAAATAAAATTCATTATTCCCTCAATTGCTACTAAAAATTATAGTTTAGACTTTGGGGTTTATAAAAATTATTTGGTTTCAAACAAATCCTTGATTTAAAATCATGGTTGAGTTATTTTTAATCATTTCTAGTTTTTTTAATTTATTTCATCTTGTTGAAAATCATGACCTAGGTCGACCTAGCACAAAATTTTGGTATTTTTTCATATTACTAGAAATGGCAACCTGGTTTGACCCTCTAGGTAGAAAAAATATTCATTTGTTTAGCCATTTTATGGAATTTATCTATTGCCCAATTTTTTGGGTTTTTCAAGTCAATTTTGAAGGTTGTTATTATGATAAAATTTATGCATAAATTTTATTAGGGTTTTATCAAACTCTTGTTATTAGAGTTTTGGTACTTAGAATAGCATACCCTAACTGAATCTATATTATTAGATTTTAATAACAAAGTACTTTATTTGCATACCTAGAAATGAGAAACTATTTTCTATTAATTGTTGAACTTATCAAATTTTATGTTTGGCTTGATATAAAATTTGAACCAACTCTTTGATGACCCTACCAAGAAAATTTGTCACAATGGCATACTATTGAAAGTGACTAATTTACCCATTTTGGTTAGATGTAAATGAATATTTCAATGTTTAAAACCTTAGTGGTTGTTATGATTCTATTTCTCATTCATTATTTTAGTTACATCTTATTTGAATAATGGTTCTATTTATTTTTATTATTTTGGTTTACTAGAACAAGTGATGAAGGAAAATGAGGTCAACTAGATCAATAGTTGACTTCTAAAATCCTTCAAATGAATACTAGGATGCCAAAGTTATTTATGAATGATTGTGTTTAAAATTTCAATGTGAAATTTTTAATGTTATAATTGTTTCAAGTTAAATTATTCATTCTCTTATTGTCTCGAAGTCCCAAAATCTGGACTCCACCTCCTAAATGATGGTTGGGGGTGATAAGGGCCACCAATTGGGGGTATCATAAAATAGGTCAATATAGGATGGCTCATGCAAGGAATGTATATGCTCTTCAATCATATAATTTATTTTTGTACTTTGTATAGCCATATAACATACTTTGTATAGTGATATAACATATTTTGTAAAATGACTTGTTTACTATTCCATTTGGAATCATTACTATTGTTGTAAGATTATATTTCTTTCATTAAGTTGTATCATATGAAATTAGTTTAAATAATTTTAAATTTCAATTTCATGAATTCAATATTCTTACATATTTTATTTTCCTTGTTAAATCTTTAGTTTGTAAGTTTTAGTTTCAATTGTAGGATTACGTCTCCTTCACTATATTGAATCATATAAAACTAGTTATTACAATCCTAAGTTTAGTTTTATTTATTTAATATTATCACATATTTCACTTACCTTATTAAATATTAAATTTGTAAATTTTATTTCATCTCTAGAATTATGTTTCAATTCATTGGATTATGTCATAAAATTTAGTGACTATTCACTATGAAAATGTTTAATAGATGTTGAACCTAGTTGTTTATATGGCTGAGTATAAAGGCTTATTTAAAAATACATCATGTATATTATATGATAACTTGAATCTTAGAGTGATTTAAATAAATATATCTTATATATGTTTTAAATATATTATTTATTCACTAAGTGAAATTTGTACCTTGCTAAAAAGCATGACTATTCTTGCTTAAATTGTCATTATTTGGCATTACAATGGTCTATAAATTTATTTACCTTGTTTCACTTTAAGTGGTTAAGTTTAATTTTTATTATAAAAAGACTACTTATAGGTGAATTCAATTTAAGATTATATGTCACTTAGTTCCAATTTCATTAATAGTTATTACACTTATGTACAAGTTATTTTGCCATTGTACTTGGCTTGCATATTTATTCAGGTAGCTAGTCCTTTATTTTTATAAATGATATAAACTTGAAATAATCTCTATTTCATAAGTAAATTATATGATTAAATGGTTTATAAAGGATTTATTACTTACAGGTTATGTTTCAATTCAGTCTTATGCTTAAACTATTGAATAAAGGCAATTAAAAGTAATAGTATAACATGCTTTATTACTAAAGAACTTAGAATATATACTTAATGGAATTAGTTATATTTAATTTTCACCAAGAGAAAACTTGTTTAAATTTTATTAGCTATTAATGAATCTTAAACAAGATAGTTACAAATAACGTTGCTCTTATTTGGTTATAATGACCTGATTATGTCATTACTCTTTCAATAGGTAACCTGGTTAAAATAATTAATTTACTTTATTAGTTTTAGAAAGTCCATCTAAAATACTCATTTGAATTTAATTTAAATATTGGTAACTATTTTTCCTTATTCTAATCCATACTCTTTCTATTCACAAATAATGCATAAGAAGATTTGAGTACATAGTTGTGATATATGACAAAACGTTGTCTTCAATGAATACGCATTTTCAGAAAGCTAATGCATAAATTAAATCATGTTTAATTTTATTAAATATACCTATCAGTATTTTTGTTATGTCACAACAATGATTTTTAATGTTCTTAAAGGAATAAATTTCATAAGTTAATGTGTTATGGATTTTCACTTTTAAATAAAGTGGCATGAATTATTAATCTTACGATTATGACCAAGTGACACGTAAATAAAACTAGATAAATATGAATCTCTAAAAGACTATTTAGGAGATGGTGTTTTGAGAGCATGATCCCACTATGAGTTAATAATATCATATCTACTTACAAATAACATTGTATTGGCAAGAGTTATTAATTATTAAGTAAAACAACAATTGTTTTATAAAGTGAAGGCATGAGGTATGGTGACCCCATAACCATAGATCATGGTACAATGATCTAAAAATCATGGGTAGTTTTATTAAGACCTTTCACATATATAAAGTTCATGAATGTTCAATTTCATGTTAAGAGTGTATAGGCATAGTCCAAATTATAATATATATTCAAAATATAACAATTACTTGAATTTGATAAATACTTGTTTGAATAACATTGATAACCTAAGTGATTAACTTAGACAACCCAAGCTTAAAGAAGAGCAAGTTGACTACCCTAGCCTATACCAGGTTTTCATGAATGTTGAACACTTAGGTAGGATAAGGACACCTAGGTGGTTCTATTTGGAAGGTGTCTGCTACCATGTAGTCATGGATATATCACTATGGATTGGATAACAATACACCTAGAATTACATCAAGATATCCATAGGGCAATAATCTTCCTCATATAATCTTATAGGGGTAATTACCCTGAATAAAGGTTTCATGCATGTAAACATAGTAATAGGTTATGGAAAACTAATTTTCAGCTCATAAACATTTTTATCTTCCATTGTAAACTCCAAAAGAAGGGATGCTCATAAAAAAAATTAGGACTAATTTTAAATTTGTGGTATTGATTTGGTGTAGATTTGCCTTATTTTAGTGTTTTCCATTTAGTGGCAGTATTCCTTATCTATTGTTTATACAAAAATTTGGTGACTATTTGATTTTTTTGTATGAACATGATATCATTTAATGCTTTTTAAAATTAAATAGAGGTTATATTATTCAATCTTATGATTTTGACTCTATTTTGTAGTAGTATGTTGGATTTTCATTCGTTAAATAGTTTATATCCTTAATAAATGGTATGTTGTTGTTTCTTTCTTTTGATTGGTTGTAATTGATGGTAGAATGATGTTAGAACCTTCATTTTTATAAATTATGGTTCTATATAGTGGTTGTATACATTTTTTTTGGCCCTATTATTGTTATCTTCATTTTTAGAATTAAGACATTTATAGGTTATTGTATGCTTCACCTTCATAATTGTGACACTATCTAGAAATTGTATGTTTAATCCATGTGAATGCAACATGAAATGTTTGATATATGGTTTATTCTTATGATTATAACACTTTTTGGAGGCAACATGTTATTGTGTCTTTTTTATGGTTTTAAACATTGTTAGAGGTAGTATGTTTTAGATTAAGGTAAAAATAGGGTTTGAAGGGACCCCGAAACCCTTTAACAAATTAAAAAGATAGAGCAATTACAAGCACCAGGATAAGCATTCCTTAAACCTACTAAGAAGTAGCAAAAAAATCAGGTAATATAAGGACAACATCAATATCCATTTTATATTCAGCCCCCTAATAATCCAAATAAAGATTTTCTATCTAATTTTTAGGGGTAAAATCTAGAATAGTTGCCTGCCTACCATCAGCAATATTCTGCATACTTTCTAGCTCTCTATTTTTCTTCGTGGATCTTCTTCCCGGTCTGTCTGGAGAGCCAACATCCAGTTTCACCTTTAAATACTATTCATCTCCTTTTCCAGATTTATCCATAGTAGAAGCAGGATGTTTTGCCTTCATTTTTTGGTCTTTTTTGCTGCTTCTAGTTTCTACCCCCTTTGTAATGGTCTTTTTAATCAGCCCTTTTCTTTGGTTTATAAAATGCTTTAAGTTTTATCCATTATAATTTACAGTAAGCTCCTTTAAAGGGTAATCATTCTCAGCGTGAATCTCCCTGGACTGAGAAAAAAGAGAATCTCCCTCCTCTAATTTATTTCCATCTTCAGCCAAGAATTTTCCTTCCTCCAGCTCAGTTTTGTCATCTACATCTCTCCATCGGTCTTTTATATTTTGACAGACAACGATTTGTTTTGATAAATCTATCAAATCATCTATTCTTTGTGTAGGAATTGTGGTTTCTAATTGCATCCCATATCCTTCTTTCTCAGAATTTTCTTTCTCAACAACAAACTCTTCATCCGCCTCTGTTTGTGGAGCTTTGGGATCTTCAGTAGAAATCTCTTTCTCTGCCTCAGCATGTAGAACTTTAGAATCTTCATTATTCTTTAGTTCTTGTCGATTATTTTCTTTGGGTCTCCATACTTTCTTGTGCTGAACCTTGATCTTTCTCTCATCCAAAACACTGCTAGGATATTTTTTACTTTTGTAAGGATAGTTTCTGGCCCAATGCCCCTATTTTTTATAGGCATAGCAAGAGTTGGGCAGATCTTCAAAAACAAACCTTTGAGTTTTTTTACCATGCTTAGAAATTAGATCCACCTTTTCTGGGAGATTATTCAAATCTGCCACTTTAACATAAAGTTTGGCACTTTGAAGTTTGGATCTAGTAGCCGTTGCATTATCCAGTGCCACAAGTTCACCAAAAGAACTGGCAATACCTTTAAAAATGTCCTCATGCCAAAACTCTAAAGGGAGGCTAGGAAGTCTTACCCAAATGGGAGTGTTTAATAAAAAAGAATCTGAAAGATCCATGTTAGGCTCCCATTTTTTAATAGTTAGAGAACATTTACCAAAAGACCACGGTCCTCCACACAGAACCATATTCATGTCCTCCTTACAGTTGAATTTAAACAAGAAGAAGCCATTCAACATTGGTGCCACTACTACCTCTCCTCGAATAACCCATTTTCTTTTAAGCATTTTAGTGAGGGATTTTATATCTGGTCTTGCCCCTAAAAAGTTAGAGGTAGTATGTTGTTGTGACATTATTTTTGTGATTTTGATACTTTTTATTGATATCATAAATTGATATTTATTTAATATTAGGTTTATGACTACATTTTAAGGTTGCATATTGTCATATAAATGTGACTTAAAGAGTGAGTTAGGAACTTTTTTTGGAAATAGTTGCTTCGAAAAGGTAAATGGGTTAAGATAAACTATGTTTTTTTAATTTTGACAAGTTATTTCTTGTACTATAATGACCCTATAGTTGTTTCTTCTATAGTTTTAAAAATTATAGCACACTCAAACATAGGGGTTATATATTCTTTGAATCTAATGAAATACTAAAAATCTATAGGAAGTTGGTTCAAATACCTACAAGTATATAAAATAAGAAGGCTATATAAGAGATTAAGATTAATTGGATAATGGTGCAACTAGGTACCACATCTTAAAAAATTTCTTTTGTTTATGTTTAATAATTATTATTATTATTATTATTATTATTATTATTATTATTATTATTATTATTATTATTATTATTATTATTATTATTATTATTATTATTATTATTATTATTATTGGCTATTATGTTGATGATAGTAAACTTATATATAGGAGTTCATATTAGTGGGTTGAGCATACAATGGCATTTGAGACTATGATTTTTTATTTGAATGATTAAATCTTTCTAGATATGTTGTATGTTATGGATTGGAAAGTTGTTTTTATAAATTTTGGAATGAATATCTTTTTGTCATTATAAATATTGTTTATGTAATAACCATTATAATATATGCCTTGATTTGATTACATTTTCATTATGATCAGCCTTATTTCTTGAAGGTTGATGATAAATACGAAAGGGTGTTTAATGTAGGTTGTTCATCATTAGCCATACAAGAATGGTAATGATAGCCAAGTTGTATATATTTTTTTGTATCAAAAAATAGTGTATATTTTTTAAGATAATAATATGATTGGTCCATATAATTTCCATTTCAAACCATATTCAACAAATATATTACAAACTATAAATTTCATAATCACTAAGATAAGGAAACATAGCTAAATATCATTATTAGATGGTTAAATGCTTGGTAACCATAGCTTGTAAAAATAAAGTACTAGCTCAATAT
>JARHVA010000535.1:4805000-5007500 GCA_037957365.1 Torreya grandis | reverse complement strand
TAAATAAAGTTACTATAGCCAATCTTTCTATTGGATATTTTAAATGAAATGTCACACTCAGATCTAAATCAAGATCTATTATTCAGCATATTAATCCCTTTTTGACAAAATATAATGCAAATTTAGGCAAAGCATGGTTACTCACAGTAAATAAAAACATATATGAGCCAAATATATGGTTTCTAATTCCACTATGCACATATGTATCACATCTTATTCTAAAAAGGATACACTTACACACCCCTCAATGATTATCATAAGTTAGATGGGATCTGTTGTTCCCAAAATCCGTCACTTGCTTTTGTGGACAACATATCGACCATTTTGGTCCTACAAACCAAAAATCTCTCTTTTCTTTCTCAAAAATGTTTTGAGAAGTTAATTTTTTCAAATATTCAAGCCTTTTCAACTAAGGAAGTCACAGGTTCAACAGGCGAGCTTTCTCAAAGTGAAGTTAAAAACACTTAAGGCATTTCCTTAGTGTTTTGATGATGGTTCAACACTAAGGTTTAATCAAAAGACTTAACAGTGGGCTTCAAATAATTGGAGTGAACCACTTTGAACCGTTGAACTATTGAACCCTACCTCCGCAAGGTTCAAAGGTTCAACGAGTTCAAAGGTTCAACAACTTCAGCAGACTTAAAGAAAAGAAGGCTTCAAAGAGTTAAGATTGAAATTTGAACCATTAAACCTTGAACCAAAATGGTCCAAAGGTTCAAGGTTCAACTAGTTTAATAAGTTTGATGGACTTGGAGAATAAAAGGCTTCAAAGAAAGAGAATGAATCGTTGAATCGTTGAACCTTGAACCCGAAAGGTGCAAAAGGTTCAAAGGTTCAATAGGTTCAAAGAGTTCATAAATTTTAATGGAAGCTTTAAATGAATGAAGAAAGTGGAAGATTATTGAAATAAGTTCAACCAAATGGTTCAAAGAAATGGTTCAACCAAAGAAGAAAAAGAGAGCAAATGCGACCCTTCACAAAGCATTGAACCTTTGAACCATTAAACCTTTGAACCAAAAGAGTTTAAGGTTCAAGGTTCAAAGAGGTTCAAGGTGACCAATGACATCCCTATAGACATCAATTTTAGGGTAATGGAATAACCATTGGTTTTCAAAAGACTTAAGGATAAGTTTAGCGACTAGCCCAGAAAGGAGCTGATGGAGCCAGTAGAAAGTGAGAAGGTAGCCCCAAGAGCTCAGATTGCTTAGGAAAAGATAGAACATGGAAAAGAAGGAGAGAAAAAATATAGGGAATCTAGAAATATCTATAGGAGAGTTATTTGTAGTAGGTAGAATAGTCCACTAGATGGACATCAGAGAACATAAACATTCAAAGGTGCAGCCTATTTTTCTACATTAAGTAAAAGTGAATGGACAGCTGTGTAAGTGTCATAAAGAAGACCAGACAACCCATGCTTAGGAGGAGACATTTGAGATAATCCAAAGTCAATGCTGATGACCTATTCTAGCATGGCCCTTTCATAGATATTCAATGCATTCAATTCAGCATGGGCCATTTTTATGAAAACAAGCGCCCAAGTCTTTCTTGTGATGCTATATATTGTAATCTCTTATTTTGTATGATGGGGATCTCTTAATGATTAGAAGCAAAAATCTACCCAAATTGAAAGGTAATCCTGAGACTTTGAGCTCAAACTGTTAATCATATTTTGTTAAATGAATGAGAAAGTAAGCTACCTTTCAAACTTTGTGTTAGAATAAGCTTGTGTCATCTAGGAAATTGTTCTTATGTCTATTTCCTAAATACAGTCTTGTCCATTTAATCAAACAATCAAAACAAGTGGAAGTAAGCTAGAAGATGTCATGAAGCTGATTGTGGGAGATTTTATGCTATCATAAGTGTCTTCAGTTTGTGTTTTGTGTAAAGGATACTGGAGAGACTTTGAGGTCTCCTTATCCTCCGTAATCCTTTACTCTATTGTAGTTATAGGTGCAGAATTTGAGCTATGATTAATCCTGTTGTGTTTCTTCATCCTATTCAGTAGGAGAAACAATGAAAGACTTTGTGCTTTCATTGGTTTCTTGTGTTTTCTATTACTACTCAGGAAGAATCTTGTTGTCGGCTGAATATTACTAGAGAAGTGCCTTTTAGTAACTACACCAGAATTCTCCTCTATTCTGTGAACATCATCTCTAGAAAAAGAGAGATGGATGGTATGATTTCACCATTGTGTCTATTTTTAGCTTATATATATATATATATATATTATAGTATATAACAATTTATAGGGAACCTCCCCTTACTGAGAGGAGAGATTTATTCCAATCTGGTTGTGGTCACCATATCCATTTTACTACATAAATCTCCTTATGTTATGGTTGATGCACCTATTTTGCCATCAGTCAGCTGGTGACAAAATATTCACCCAATAGTTTTTTGTGACTCTGCTGGGGAAGAATGCACAGTTTGAAGCCCCAAGCTTCAAATTGAAGTAGTTTCAGTTTTTTCCATATCCATTTTACACTCTGGAAAATCCACTATACACGTAAAGCCAGAGAGCCCAAGGTATTATTGACCCTATATTTGAGCTTATGTAACTAAGTAATTTTTATCTTTTCCCTCCACAAACACACCTTTAATGAACCAGGAGTTTTCCTCCTACAAACATCAGGTTCCCAATACCAAGTAAAGCTGCTCTTTCCTCTACTAGTAGAGCTTTGTCCATATATATCCCACAAAGATTTATTATCCCCCCTTTCAATAGCCATATCATAGCAGTCTAAGGCCCCTGGGGTAATACTTTTGGTCCTCTGAACCTAAACCCACATTTACATGAGCTACCCCGTAGCTCAAGGAAAAATTTTCCCAAGTTCTATGGTGATGGAAGGTTCATCCTGATGAACATATTATAGCCTTTTGCATAGCTTGTGGTGTAATAGGCATTGAATATGAAGACATTGTAGTCAGACTGTTTGTAGAGACATTGCAAGATGCTACTATAGACTAGTTATATCATCTGCAAACACAAATAGTGACTGACTAGAACACTCTCAAAGCCAAATTTGAGGCCAAGTTCAAACCTAGAGAAGATGCACATGCCTTGTTATCCCAGCTTACACAAATGAAGAAGGAGCCTCATGAACCCATGAGAGACTTCATTGCTAAATTAGACAAGCTGAGGAATAGAATTCCCACAATCACTCAGCCGATGCCTAAGAATCTCAAATGCTTCTTCATCAGTTCTCAACTTCCTGAAGTGAGTTTCTTGTTGAGGCAGGCTAGTCAAATAGATCTTATTTTAGCTCAAATTTTGGAAACTAAGGTTGAAGATGACCTTATCTTGGTAGGAAAGATAAGAAGAGATCCTAACAGAGGTAAATCTTCTTCATCTTCTGAATATTCTTCTATAGGCACCACTAATCCTATGGTGCAAAAGCTAGCAAATGAATTACTAGCTCTCAAAAAGTAAAAGGCACAAGGAATGTCTGCTCCTCCTTTGTATCAAGATATACCAAGGAGAATGTTTCCTAACTATTCATATCAGGGTAATGCTACCAAAAATCAAGGGCAACTAAATTGCCTTCCTCTCCCACTAGGGAAGCTTGCCATTGAAGTAGCACCAGCTAACTCAGTAGTTGGTTATCTAGAAACTAAATATGATTTTTTTTCCAACCTGAGTTGAACCAAGAAGATGATGCTAATCTCTTTACAGAAGGCCAAGAAGAATTAGCTAGCGACTCTAACATTGGTTTCCTAAATTACCAAGATGAACCCATAATTAAAGGTGAAGCATTTGATGGATCATATGATGTATTTACTAGGTCTTAAAACCAGTCAGCTCAAGAAGTAGATAAAGAAAAAATAGGGGAAAAATCTTGACTAGAAATTTAAATTACTAAATGAGCAACTTTGCTACCTTTCTAATCAAAGGACCTGGTGAGCAACGAAAAAGTAAGTACCTTAAATTTTCCTTCACCTTCTACTTCAAATTCACAGACCAGTTATATACCTAGAAAAAACTAGATTGATGGACTACCTCCCTCTGTCTCTAATTCATTTTAGTCATTTGATATAATTGACCATGTTAATAAAACCAAAATTTAAATGTTTGAGTTTTAATTCTTACAATCCAACCCTGAGCAGTTGGATAGACTCGTTGAATGTGTCAAGAATAAAATCATCCCTGCAACATAAGAAATTTTGAAAGTAACTCTTGTTTCCCCAAAGAACACACCTACCCAAAATAATCTTGGGATTACTCCTCTAGCTGCCCTTGGAAAGATAAAACCATTTTATGTCTCCCTATTGATAAGTGGTCATCAGCTGAATAATTGCATTATAGACTCAGGAGCTTCTAACAATGTCATGTCTACCAAGGTGGCAGAATCTCTTGGTCTCACACTGATTAAGACCTTTAGGAGATTTTTCTCCATGGAAAAAAAACAAGTACCTCTACTCGGACAAATCAAAGATGCTCAATTTGTATTTATGGCCTTCCCAGATAAGAGAATCAAAATGATAGTCCTAGTGGTCGACGTCCTAGCCTCCTATGGCATTCTCCTTAGGTGAAATTTTTGTAAAGACATTGGTAGAGAATTGAGCATGAACCTGTCTAAGGTGAGGATTCTTGTCAAGGGTATCATGCAAAGGCTACTTCCTAAGAAGGAATCGAAGTACATTGTCACTCAAACTTCAGCCCCTAAAGTTCAAATTTTGTTTGAGTCTTCAAGCATGGGTAATTACTTTTTGTTTACTGAAGATGTTCCTATTTTAGCAGATGAAAGTTCCATAGGTGACAATCCAAAATATTTAGATAAGATATCAGAAGAATTGGTAGGGTGTAGTACACATGAAAAAGGATCTTCTCTTCCTGATGGAGAAAAATATGAAAGAAGATCAAATTTTGATGATATTTGGATTCTAGAATTTGATGGTGTTGTCCCCAAAAAATGAGTGACATTTTTGGGACAACCTATGAACTATTTTGGTTCATCGGACCAAAATTTCTCTCTTCCCTTCTCAAAATTTGTTCTGAGCTTTCAAATTCCTCATTTTTAAGCTTTTTCTATGAAGGGATTCATTGGTTCAACAGGTTAAAAAAAGCTTCTGCAGGCGAGTTCAGTCAAAAGAACAAGCTTCTAACACTCAGTCATTTCCAGGATTGGTTCAACGCCTTAGTTCAATCAAAAGAGTTCAATTGGAAAATGATAAAGGATAAAGGAATTGAACCATTGAGCTTTGAACCACTTTGGTTCAAAATTTCAATGGGTTCGAGGTTCGAAGATTCAACCAAAGCTTAGAAAGATAAAGGAAGCAGTGTTTGAGTGAGACACAAAATAAACCAATGAACCGATTGAACTTTGAACCGAAAGAGTTCAAAGTTTAATGGTTCAACATGGTTCAAAAGTTCGAAGGTGGCCTCAAGCAAAGAGAGAAGCAACATGGATGATTCCAAAGGCAAGTTCAAATGAAAGCGATGGTTCAACCAAGGAGCAGGAAAGCGATTGAACCAATTAAGTGATTGAACCAATTAAGTGATTGAACTAATAAAGTGATTGAAGCAAGAAAGCAATTGAACCAATAAAGTGATTGAAGCAAGAAAGTGATTGAACCAAGGAGCTGAGAAGGCCACCCAAACTCTTGAAATAGTCAACCAATGACGTCCCCATAGACATCAAATTTAAGGTAAGGGAATATTCATTGAAATTCAAATAAAGTGTGAAACTTGAAGGAAGAACCGAGCGACTGGCTAAAAAGATATCCTGATAGCTCAAATCACAGTAAGAAGAGACAAAGTGAGAAAAGGCAAAAGCAGAAAGAGGGAAAAGCCCAAAATGTCTGTGTAAAAGTAATTTTAGTAGGTGGAATAGTCCACTAAGCAGGTATTTTGGCTTGAAATTTAAGGACACGGCCTATTTTTCCTTCCATGAAGTAAAGACAAATGGATAGCTACGCAGACATCAGAGGGGATAGACCAGATGATCTAGACTCGAGAGAAGACATATGGGATGAAATGACATGCCATAGTTAAGACAGCTACCCTATTTTCAATGTAGTCCTTTGACAAACTTGGAAATGCATTTAAGGCATTGAATGCACAACATGGGCCATTCTATAGAAAAAAAACACCCAAGTCTTTCTTGGAGTGCTATATATTGTAATCTCTCATTTGTTACAAAGGATACTTTTTCATTTTATAAGAGTGAAACTTTGCCCATTTTGAAAGAGAAAGACTGAGACTTTGAGCTCAGGTTGTAATTTCATTTTCCTTGTTATTTGAATGAGAAAGCAAATTTTTCCAGACTTTGTGTTGTTCTGACTTGTGTCATTTGAAGGTGTCCTTATTCATTTAATTTGGTATGCAAAATTAGTGAAGGTAATAGGGAAGTGTCTTGAAACCAACTATGAGAAGACTTTGTGCTTTCACAATTGATATCAGTCTGTGTTTTCATTTTCTTTTTGTGTTAAGGATTCTGGGGTGACTTTGTGCCCCCATTATCCATTGTGATATACTCTTTGGGCAGTTGAGTTGGAGACGTTGCACTCTGTTTCATCTTGTTGTTACTATGCCCCTTTTTATCACTGGTTATTTCACTATCTGAAAAAAAATCCTAATTTTTCCTATAGCAACACTTTTTGAAAGAAGAGAAGTGCCTTCAACATTTATAGCCAGGATTTTATCCTTTATTTGTGTGCATCATCTCTGAAAGAAGAGAGATGGATGGTTTGTTTCACCCCCGTGTCTTACTTTCTGCTTATTTATATTGTATATAACTTTGCCTATTTAATAGGGAACCTCCCCTTGATGAGAGAAGAGATTCATCCCCTTTTGATGTAGTAAACCTACACACCAGGATGACCCATCTCCTTATGCTATGGTGATAGGAACTATTTTAGTCACCAGTTAGCTGGCCGACAAAATATTCACCCAACAATTTTTGGTGACTCCACTAGGGATGAGCGTGCAGTCTAAAGCCTCAAGTTTCAGATTGAAGAAATTCTTTCCCTTATCCATTATATATACTCTGGAGACTCTATTTTGTGTTTTACCCATTATCATTATACCCTTACCATCTTTCATTATATTATCTAGTCTGTAAAACCAGAGCTACTGGGAAAGAAAGCATAGTATGAAGCCTCAAGCTTTAAGCTGAAGCAGGGCCAATTTCTTTTCCATTTTTGTCATATAATCTGGCAACTCCACTCAGATGTGTTATCCCTCTTTTTAATAATCTAATCATGGCAGTTCGAGGCCCCTGGGGTAACTCATTTGGCCCACTGAATCTAACTCCACCCCTACATGAGCTACCACTCAGTTCAAGGAAGAATTTACCCAAATTCTTTGGTGATAGAAGAGTCCACCCTGATGAACACATTACAGCCTTCACCATATCCTGTGGTGTGATAGGGGTGGAATTTGAAGATGTGGTAGTCAAGATTTTCATGGAGACACTACAAGGTGATGTTGTAGATCTGTTTTACCATCTACAGACTAGATCAGTGACTGGCTAGGACACTATCAAAGCCAAGTTTGAAGCAAGGTTCAAACTTGTAGAAGATGATCATGCTTTGCTAGCCCAACTTACGTAGATGAAGAAGGAACCTCATGAGCCCATGAGGGATTTTATTGCAAAATTTGATAAGCTAAGAAATAGGATTCTCTCAGTTGCTTAGTCCACACCTGAGAACCTAATATGCTTCTTCATAAACTCATAGTTGTCTGAAATGAGTTTTCTGATAAGATGTGTTGGCCGCATATATCTTGAAGCTGCTCAAGACTTAGCCACTGAGTTAGAAGATGACCTTATCTTGGCTAGAAATATAAGAAGGGATTCAAATAGAGGTGCATCTTCCTCATCTTTTGATAACTCACCTACAGCCACCACTAACCCAATGCTGCAAAAGCTAGCAAATGAAGTGTTGGACCTCAGAAGACAAATGGCACAAGGGATGTCATCTGATCCTTCATATAGAGATGTACCAAGGAGGACATTCTCTAATCAGGCCCATCAAGGGCAACCCAATCATCTTCCTCCCCCACTGAGGAACCTTGCCATTGAAGCATCTCCAACCAACTCAATAGTTGGGTATTTGGAAATAGAGCATGATTTCTCTTTCCAACCTAAGTTTAATCAAGAAAATGATGTTGGTCTCTTCACAGAGGATCAAGAAGAGTTAGCTGGAGACTCCCACATTAGTTTCCTAGATTACCAAGATGAACCCAAAAATAAAGGTGAATCATCTGAGGGATCATATGTTGTGGTCACCCAGTCCCAAAATTAGTCAGCTCAATAAGCTGATAAAGGAGAAATAGAGGAGCGACCTCAACCTACAATTTTGATTACTAAGCGTGGGGCCACTCTGCCTATCCAGCGAAAGGACCCAGTGATTGCTAAGAAAGTAAGTATCCCAAATATTTATGCACCTTCTACTTCAAATTCATAGGCCAGTCCTCCCACCCCTCCTATAAACCAAAAGGAAGAACTCCCATCCCCTGTTCCTAGTCCAACGCAGCCATTTAACATAATTAATCATGTCAAATGTGTCAAGACCCAAATGGCGGCCCCTGTAGCCTAAATTTTGTTTAAGTCTTTAGGCAGGGATGAAATAGCAAAAGAATTGGTGGAGTGTGGCATAAGTGTAGAAGAACCCACCCCTCCAAATGAAGAAGAATCTGAGATATCTGAGGGGGACAATCAAGACATGTGCTAGGCTGAGCTATCGGAACAAAAAATTATGGTACTAGGCTATGCTGCTACCCATCAAAATTAGGAAAAGGAACTCTTTGCCAGGACAGCAAATATTCATGGTTTTTTGACCAAAAGTCAAGTCTTGCTTTGGGAAAGAAGAGAAGAAAACCAAGGGGAAGACACAAAAAAGTGGTTTCTTGGTGGAGAGTTCCATTCACCCATCACCGATTCTGGGGAGAAAATGGCTTCTTGTTGGTTTATCACAATAGAGCACCATTTTCGCTACCTCTAAGGGGGCAACATTCGAGGTACTCCAATTCTTGAAGTATCAAATAAGATCATTTGTACATATGTATATCTGTATAGTCTTTAGTTCTATTTTGTGCTTTTTGTTTTCATTTTTTGGAGCTTTTCTTCTTGGGTAGCATGACTCCATAGCCCAATGGCACACTTCAAGGCACTAGAGACTCTGGTTTCTACTCCCCTCAGCTATTCCAAGTTTTCAACTGAAGGAAGTTCCCTAATTGGAGCCAGCTGTTGTCCCCAAAAAATGAGTGACATTTTTGGGACAGCCTATGAACTATTTTGGTTCATTGTACCAAAATTTTTCTCTTCCCTTCTCAAAATTTTTTCTGAGCTTTCAAATTCCTCATTTTTAAGCTTTTTCTATGAATGGATTCATTGGTTCAATAGGTTAAAAAAAACTTCTATAGGTGAGTTCACTCAAAAGAATAAGCTTCTAACACTCAGTCATTTTCAGGATTGGTTCAACGCCTCGGTTCAATCAAAAGAGTTCAATTGGAAAATGACAAAGGATAAAGGAATTGAACCATTAAGATTTGAACCACTTTGGTTCAAAATTTCAATGGGTTCAAGGTTCAAAGGTTCAACCAAAGCTTAGAAAAATAAAGGAAGCAGTGTTTGAGTGAGACACAGAATAAACCAATGAACCGATTGAACTTTGAATCGAAAGAGTTCAAAGTTAAATGGAACCTCCCCTTGATGAGAGAAGAGATTCATCCCCTTTTGATGTAGTAAACCTACACACCAGGATGACCCATCTCCTTATGCTATGGTGATAGGAACTATTTTAGTCACCAGTTAGCTGGCCGACAAAATATTCACCCAACAATTTTTGGTGACTCCACTGGGGATGAGCGTGCAGTCTAAAGCCTCAAGTTTCAGATTGAAGAAATTCTTTCCCTTATCCATTATATATACTCTGGAGACTCTATTTTTTGTTTTACCCATTATCATTATACCCTTACCATCTTTTGTTATATTATCTAGTCTGTAAAACCAGAGCTGCTGGGAAAGAAAGCATAGTATGAAGCCTCAAGCTTTAAGCTGAAGTAGGGCCAGTTTCTTTTCCATTTTTGTCATATAATCTGGCAACTCCACTCAGATGTGTTATCCCTCTTTTTAATAATCTAATCATGGCAGTTCGAGGCCCCTGGGGTAACTCATTTGGCCCACTTAATCTAACTCCACCCCTGCATGAGCTACCACTTAGTTCAAGGAAGAATTTACCCAAATTCTTTGGTGATAGAAGAGTCCACCCTGATGAACACATTACAGCCTTCACCATATCCTGTGGTGTGATAGGGGTGGAATTTGAAGATGTGGTAGTCAATATTTTCATGGAGACACTACAAGGTGATGTTGTAGATCTGTTTTACCATCTATAGACTGGATCAGCGACTGGCTAGGACACTATCAAAGCCAAGTTTGAAGCAAGGTTCAAACTTGCAGAAGATGATCATGCTTTGCTAGCCCAACTTACGTAGATGAAGAAGGAACCTCATGAGCCCATGAGGGATTTTATTGCAAAATTTGATAAGCTAAGAAATAGGATTCTCTCAGTTGCTTAGTCCACACCTGAGAACCTAATATGCTTCTTCATAAACTCATAGTTGTCTGAAGTGAGTTTTCTGCTAAGATGTGTTGGCCGCATATATCTTGAAGCTGCTCAAGACTTAGCCACTGAGTTAGAAGATGACCTTATCTTGGCTAGAAAGATAAGAAGGGATTCAAATATAGGTGCATCTTCCTCATCTTTTGATAACTCACCTACAGCCACCACTAATCCAATGGTGCAAAAGCTAGCAAATGAAGTGTTGGACCTCAGAAGACAAATGGCACAAGGGATGTCATCTGCTCCTTCATATAGAGATGTACCAAGGAGGACATTCTCTAATCAGGCCCATCAAGGGCAACCCAATCGTCTTCCTCCCCCACCGAGGAACATTGCCATTGAAGCATCTCCAACCAACTCAATAGTTGGGTATTTGGAAATAGAGCATGATTTCTCTTTCCAACCTGAGTTTAATCAAGAAAATGATGTTGGTCTCTTCACAGAGGATCAAGAAGAGTTAGCTGGAGACTCCCACATTGGTTTCCTAGATTACCAAGATGAACCCAAAAATAAAGGTGAATCATCTGAGGGATCATATGTTGTGGTCACCCAGTCCCAAAATTAGTCAGCTTAATAAGCTAATAAAGGAGAAATAGAGGAGCGACCTCAACCTACAATTTTGATTACTAAGCGTGGGGCCACTCTGCCTATCCAGCCAAAGGACCCAGTGATTGCTAAGAAAGTAAGTATCCCAAATATTTATGCACCTTCTACTTTAAATTCGTAGGCCAGTCCTCCCACCCCTCCTATAAACCAAAAGGAAGAACTCCCATCCCCTGTGCCTAGTCCAACGCAGCCATTTAACATAATTAATCATGTCAAATGTGTCAAGACCCAAATGGCGGCCCCTGTAGCCTAAATTTTGTTTAAGTCTTTAGGCAGGGATGAAATAGCAAAAGAATTGGTGGAGTGTGGCATAAGTGTAGAAGAACCCTCCCCTCCAAATGAAGAAGAATCTGAGATATCTTAGGGGGACAATCAAGACATGTGCTAGGCTGAGCTATCAGAACAAAAAATTATGGTACTAGGCTATGCTGTTACCCATCAAAATTAGGAAAAGGAACTCTTTGCTAGGACAGCAAATATTCATGGTTTTTTGACCAAAAGTCAAGTCTTGCATTGGGAAAGAAGAGAAGAAAACCAAGGGGAAGACACAAAAAAGTGGTTTCTTGGTGGAGAGTTCCATTCACCCATCACCGATTCTGGGGAGAAAATGGCTTCTTGTTGGTTTATCACAATAGAGCACCATTTTCACTACCTCTAAGGGGGAAACATTCGAGGTACTCCAATTCTTGAAGTATCAAATAAGATCATTTGTACATATGTATATCTGTATAGTCTTTAGTTCTATTTTGTACTTTTTGTTTTCATTTTTTGGAGCTTTTCTTCTTGGGTAGCATGACTCCATAGCCCAATGGCACACTTCAAGGCACTAGAGACTCTAGTTTCTACTCCCCTCAGCTATTCCAAGTTTTCAACTGAAGGAAGTTCCCCAATTGGAGCCAGCTGTTGTCCCCAAAAAATGAGTGACATTTTTGGGACAGCCTATGAACTATTTTGGTTCATTGTACCAAAATTTTTCTCTTCCCTTCTCAAAATTTTTTCTGAGCTTTCAAATTCCTCATTTTTAAGCTTTTTCTATGAAGGGATTCATTGGTTCAATAGGTTAAAAAAACTTCTGTAGGTGAGTTCACTCAAAAGAACAAGCTTCTAACACTCAGTCATTTTCAGGATTGGTTCAACACCTCGGTTCAATCAAAAGAGTTCAATTGGAAAATGATAAAGGATAAAGGAATTGAACCATTAAGATTTGAACCACTTTGGTTCAAAATTTCAATGGGTTCAAGGTTCAAAGGTTCAACCAAAGCTTAGAAAAATAAAGGAAGCAGTGTTTGAGTGAGACACAGAATAAACCAATGAACCGATTGAACTTTGAATCGAAAGAGTTCAAAGTTAAATGGAACCTCCCCTTGATGAGAGAAGAGATTCATCCCCTTTTGATGTAGTAAACCTACACACCAAGATGACCCATCTCCTTATGCTATGGTGATAGGAACTATTTTAGTCACCAGTTAGCTGGCCGACAAAATATTCACCCAACAATTTTTGGTGACTCCACTGGGGATGAGCGTGCAGTCTAAAGCCTCAAGTTTTAGATTGAATAAATTCTTTCCCTTATCCATTATATATACTCTGGAGACTCTATTTTTTGTTTTACCCATTATCATTATACCCTTACCATCTTTCGTTATATTATCTAGTCTGTAAAACCAGAGCTGCTGGGAAAGAAAGCATAGTATGAAGCCTCAAGCTTTAAGCTGAAGCAGGGCCAGTTTCTTTTCCATTTTTGCCATATAATCTGGCAACTCCACTCAGATGTGTTATCCCTCTTTTTAATAATCTAATCATGGTAGTTCGAGGCCCCTGGGGTAACTCATTTGGCCCACTTAATCTAACTCCACCCCTGCATGAGCTACCACTCAGTTCAAGGAAGAATTTACCCAAATTCTTTGGTGATAGAAGAGTCTACCCTGATGAACACATTACAGCCTTCACCATATCCTGTGGTGTGATAGGGGTGGAATTTGAAGATGTGGTAGTCAATATTTTCATGGAGACACTACAAGGTGATGTTATAGATCTGTTTTACCATCTACAGACTGGATCAGCGACTGGCTAGGACACTATCAAAGCCAAGTTTGAAGCAAGGTTCAAACTTGCAGAAGATGATCATGCTTTGCTAGCCCAACTTACGTAGATGAAGAAGGAACCTCATGAGCCCATGAGGGATTTTATTGCAAAATTTGATAAGCTAAGAAATAGGATTCTCTCAGTTGTTTAGTCCACACCTGAGAACCTAATATGCTTCTTCATAAACTCATAGTTGTCTGAAGTGAGTTTTCTGCTAAGATGTGTTGGCCGCATATATCTTGAAGCTGCTCAAGACTTAGCCACTGAGTTAGAAGATGACCTTATCTTGGCTAGAAAGATAAGAAGGGATTCAGATATAGGTGCATCTTCCTCATCTTTTGATAACTCACCTACAGCCACCACTAATCCAATGGTGCAAAAGCTAGCAAATGAAGTGTTGGACCTCAAAAGACAAATGGCACAAGGGATGTCATCTGCTCCTTCATATAGAGATGTACCAAGGAGGACATTCTCTAATTAGGCCCATCAAGGGCAACCCAATCGTCTTCCTCCCCCACCGAGGAACCTTGCCATTAAATCATCTCCAACCAACTCAATAGTTGGGTATTTGGAAATAGAGCATGATTTCTCTTTCCAACCTGAGTTTAATCAAGAAAATGATGTTGGTCTCTTCAAAGAGGATCAAGAAGAGTTAGCTGGAGACTCCCACATTGGTTTCCTAGATTACCAAGATGAACCCAAAAATAAAGGTGAATCATCTGAGGGATCATATGTTGTGGTCACCCAGTCCCAAAATTAGTCAGCTCAATAAGCTGATAAAGGAGAAATAGAGGAGCGACCTCAACCTACAATTTTGATTACTAAGCGTGGGGCCACTCTGCCTATCCAGCCAAAGGACCCAGTGATTGCTAAGAAAGTAAGTATCCCAAATATTTATGCACCTTCTACTTCAAATTCGTAGGCCAGTCCTCCCACCCCTCCTATAAACCAAAAGGAAGAACTCCCATCCCCTGTGCCTAGTCCAACGTAGCCATTTAACATAATTAATCATGTCAAATGTGTCAAGACCCAAATGGCGGCCCCTGTAGCCTAAATTTTGTTTAAGTCTTTAGGCAGGGATGAAATAGCAAAAGAATTGGTGGAGTGTGGCATAAGTGTAGAAGAACCTTCCCCTCCAAATGAAGAAGAATCTGAGATATCTAAGGGGGACAATCAAGACATGTGCTAGGCTGAGCTATCGGAACAAAAAATTATGGTACTAGGCTATGCTGCTACCCATCAAAATTAGGAAAAGGAACTCTTTGCCAGGACAGCAAATATTCATGGTTTTTTGACCAAAAGTCAAGTCTTGCTTTGGGGAAAGAAGAGAAGAAAACCAAGGGGAAGACACAAAAAAGTGGTTTCTTGGTGGAGAGTTCCATTCACCCATCACCGATTCTAGGGAGAAAATGGCTTCTTGATCGTTTATCACAATAGAGCACCATTTTTGCTACCTCTAAGGGGGCAACATTCGAGGTACTCCAATTCTTGAAGTATCAAATAAGGTCGTTTGTACATATGTATATCTGTATAGTCTTTAGTTCTATTTTGTGCTTTTTTTTTCATTTTTTGGAGCTTTTCTTCTTGGGTAGCATGACTCCGTAGCCCAATGGCACACTTCAAGGCACTAGAGACTCTGATTTCTACTCCCCTCAGCTATTCCAAGTTTTCAACTGAAGGAAGTTCCCCAATTGGAGCCAGCTGTTGTCCCCAAAAAATGAGTGACATTTTTGGGACAGCTTATGAACTATTTTGGTTCATTGTACCAAAATTTCTCTCTTCCCTTCTCAAAATTTTTTCTGAGCTTTCAAATTCCTCATTTTTAAGCTTTTTCTATGAAGGGATTCATTGGTTCAATAGGTTAAAAAAAACTTCTGTAGGTAAGTTCACTCAAAAGAACAAGCTTCTAACACTCAGTCATTTTCAGGATTGGTTCAACGCCTCGGTTCAATCAAAAGAGTTCAATTGGAAAATGATAAAGGATAAAGGAATTGAACCATTAAGATTTGAACCACTTTGGTTCAAAATTTCAATGGGTTCAAGGTTCAAAGGTTTAACCAAAGCTTAGAAAAATAAAGGAAGCAGTGTTTGAGTGAGACACAGAATAAACCAATGAACCGATTGAACTTTGAATCGAAAGAGTTCAAAGTTAAATGGTTCAACATGGTTCAAAAGTGGCCTCAAGCAAAGAAAGAAGCAACATGGATGATTCCAAAGGCAAGTTCAAATGAAAGCGATGGTTCAACCAAGGAGTAGGAAAGTGATTGAACCAATAAAGCAATTGAACGAACAAAGCGATTGAACCAATAAAGTGATTGAAGCAAGAAAGCAATTGAACCAATAAAGCAATTGAAGTAAGAAAGTGATTAAACCAAGGAGCTGAGAAGGCCACCCAAACTGTTGAAACATTCAACCAATGACGTCCCCACAGACATCAAATTTAAGGTAAGGGAATATCCATTGAAATTTAAATAGAGTGTGAAACTTGAAGGAAGAACCAAGCGACTGGCTGAAAAGATAACCTGATAGCTCAAATCACAGTAGGAAGAGACAAAGCTAGAAAATACAAAATTAAAAAAGAGGGAAAAGCCCAAAATGTCTACGCAAAAGTAATTTTAGTAGGTGAAATAGTCCACTAAGTAGGTATTTTGGCTTGCAATTTAAGGATGCAGCCTATTTTTTCCTTCCTTGAAGTAAAGACAAATGGAAAGATACACAAATGTCAGAGGGGATAGACCAGATGATCCAGACTTGAGAGAAGACATGGGATGAAATGACATGCCATAGTTAAGATAGTTTTCCTATTTTCAATGCAGTCTTTTGACAAACTTGGAAATGAATTTAAGGCATTGAATGCACAACATGGGCCGTTCTATGGGAAATAAGCACCCAAGTCTTTCTTGGAGTGCTATATATTATAATCTCTCATTTGTTACAAAGGAGACTTTTTCATTTTAAAAGAGTGAAACTCTGCCCATTTTGAAAGAGAAAGACTGAGACTTTGAGCTCAACTTGTAATTTCATTTTCCTTGTTATTTGAATGAGAAAGGAAGTTTTTCTAGACTTTGTGTTGTTCTG
The DNA here is from genome assembly GCA_037957365.1 of Torreya grandis. Taxonomy (NCBI): domain Eukaryota; kingdom Viridiplantae; phylum Streptophyta; class Pinopsida; order Cupressales; family Taxaceae; genus Torreya; species Torreya grandis. Next base: position 4,991,165 of record JARHVA010000535.1, on the reverse strand, counting down.
ACTTGTGTCATTTGAAGGTGTCCTTATTCATTTAATTTGGTACACAAAATTAGTGAAGGTAATAGGGAAGTGTCCTGAAACCAACTGTGAGAAGACTTTGCACTTTCACAATTGATTTCAGTCTATGTTTTCATTTTCTTTTTGTGTCAAGGATTCTAGTGTGATTTTGTGCCCCCATTATCCTTTGTGATATACTCTTTGGTCAGTTGAGGTGGAGACTTTGCACTCTGTTTCATCCTGATGTTACTATGCCCCTTTTTATCATTGATTATTTCACTATTTGAAAGACACTCCTACTTTTTCCTACAGCAACACTTCTAAAAGAAGAGAAGTGCCTTCAGTGTTTATAGCCAAGATTTTCTCTTTTGTCTGTGTGCATCATCTCTTAAAGAAGAGAGATGGATGGTTTGTCTCACCCCCATGTCTTACTTTCTACTTATTTATATTGCATATAGCTCCACATATTTAATATGGAACCTCCCCTTAATGAGAGGAGAGATTCATCCCATGTTGATGTAGTAAACATGCACACTAGGATGACTCATCTCCCTATGTTGTGGTGATAGGAACTATTTTGGTCACCAGTTAGCTGGCTGACAAAATATTCACCCAACAATTTTTTGGCGACTCCACTAGGGATGAATGTGTAGTCTAAAGCCTCAAGTTTTAGATTGAAGCAATTCTTTCCCTTATCCATTATATAGACTCTGGTGACTCTATTTCGTGTCTTACCCATTATCATTATAGCCTTACCATCTTTTGTTATATTATTTGGTCTTCAAAACTAGAGCTGCTGGGAAAGAAAGTGCAGTTTGAAGCCTCAAGCTTTAAGCTGAAGTAGGGCCAGTTTCTTTTCCATTTTTGTCCTATAATCTGGCAACTCTACTCAGATGTGTTATCCCTATTTTTCATAATCTAATCATGGCAGTTTGAGGCCCCTAGGGTAACTCATTTGGCCCACTTAATCTAACTCCACCCCTGCATGAGCTACCACTAGTTTAAGGAAGAATTTCCCCAAATTCTTTGGTGATGGAAGAGTCCACCCTGATGAACACATTACAACCTTCACCATAGCCTGTTGTGTGATAGGGGTGGAATTTGAAGATGTGGCAGTCAATATTTTCATGGAGACACTACAAGGTGCTATTATAGACTGGTTTTACCATCTACAGACTGGATCAGTGACTGGCTAGGACACTATCAAAGCCAAGTTTGAAGCAAGGTTCAAACTTGTAGGAGATGCTCATGCTTTGCTAGCCCAACCTATGCAGATGAAGAAGGAACCTCATGAGCCCATGAGGGATTTTATTACAAAATTTGACAAGATGAGAAATAGGATTCTCACAGTTGCTCAGCCCACACCCGAAAACCTCAAATGCTTCTTCATAAACTCATAGCTGCCTAAAGTGAGTTTTTTGCTAAGACGTACTGGCTTCATAGATCTTGAAGCTACTCAAGACTTAGCCACTAAGTTAGAAGATGACCTTATCTTGGCTGGAAAGATAAGAAGGGATTCAAATAGAGGTGCATCTTCCTCATCTTCTGATAACTCACCTACAACCGTCATTGATCCATGGTGTAGAAGCTAGCAAATGAAGTGTTGGCCCTCAGAAGATAAATGGCATAAGGGATGTCATCTACTCCTTCATACAGAGATGTACCAAGGAGGAAATTCCCTAATCAGGCACATCAAGGGAAACCCAATCGTCTTCCTCCCCCACCGAGGAACCTTTCCATTGAAGCATCTCCAACTGTCTCAGTAGTTGGGTATTTAGAAATAAAGCATGGTTTCTCTTTCCAACCTGAGTTTAATTAAAAAAATGATGTTGGTCTCTTCACAGAGGATCAAGAAGAGTTAGCTGGAGACTCCCACATCAGTTTCCTAGATTACCAAGATGAACCCAAAAGTAAAGGTGAATCATCTGAGGGATCATAAGTTATGGTCACCCAATCCCAAAATTAGTTAGCTCAACAAGCTGATAAAGGAGAAATAGAGGAGTGACCTCAACCTACAATTTTGATTGCTAAGCATGGGGCCACTCTGCCTATCCAGCCAAAGGACCCAGTGATTGCTAAGAAAATAAGTATCCCAAATATTTGTGAACCTTCTACTTAAAATTTGCAAGCCAGTCCTCCCACCCCTCCTATAAACCAAAAGGAAGAACTCCCATCCCCTGTGCCTAGTCTAACCCAGCCATTTAACATAATTAATCATGTAAAATGTGTCAAGACCCAAACGGTAGCCCCTACAACCCAAATTTTATTTGAATCTTTAGGCAGGGATGAAATAGGAAAAGAATTGGAGTGTGGTATAAGTGCAGAAGAACCCTCCCCTCCAAATGAAAAAGAATCTAAGATATCTGAGGGGGACAATCAAGACATGTGATGGGCTGAGCTATCAAAACAACAAATTATGGAACTAGGCTATGTTGTTGCCCATGAAAATTAGGAAAAGGAACTCTTTTCTAGGAGAGCAAAGATTCATGTTTTTTGGACCAAAATTCAAGTCTTGCTTTGGGGCAAGAAGAGAAGAAAACCAACGGGAAGACACAAAAATGTGGTTTCCTGGTGGAGAGCTCCATTCACCCATCACTGATTTTCAGGAGAAAATGGCTTCTTGCTAGTTTATCAAGATAAATCACCATTTTCACTACCTCTAAGGGGGTAGCATCTGAGGTACTCCAATTCTTGAAGTATCAGATAAGATCATATGTACATATGTATATCTGTATAGTCTTTAGTTTTATTTTGTGCTTTTTGTTTTCATTTTTTGGACCTTTTCTTCTTGGGTAGCACGACTCCATAGCCCAATGGCACACTTCAAGGCACTAGAGATTCTAGTTTCTACTCCCCTCAGCTATTCCAAGTTTTCAATTGAAGGAAGTTCCCCAACTGGAGCCAGCTGTTGTCCCCAAAAAATGAGTGACATTTTTGGGACAGCCTATGAACTATTTTAGTTCATCAGACCAAAATTTCTCTCTTCCCTTCTCAAAATTTGTTCTGAGCTTTCAAATTCCTCATTTTTAAGCTTTTTCTATGAAGGGATTCATTGGTTCAATAGGTTAAAAAAATCTTCTGTAGGTGAGTTCACTCAAAAGAACAGGCTTCTAACATGCAGTCATTTATAGGATTGGTTCAATGCCTCGGTTCAATCAAAAGAGTTCAATTGGCAAATGATAAAGGACAAAGGCATTGAACCATTAAGCTTTGAACCACTTTGGTTCAAAATTTTGACAGGTTCAAGGTTCAAAGGTTCAACCAAAGCTTAGAAAAATAAAAGAAGTAGTGTTTGAGCGAGACACAAAATAAACCAATGAACCGATTGAACTTTGAATCGAAAGAGTTCAAATTTTAATGGTTCAACATGGTTCAAAAGTTCAAAGGCAGCCTCAAGTAAAGAGAGAAGCAACATGGATGATTCCAAAGGCAAGTTCAAATGAAATTGATGGTTCAACCAAGGAGTAGGAAAGTGATTGAACCAATAAAGTTATTGAACCAATAAATTGATTGAACTAATAAAGTGATTGAAGCAAGAAAGCAATTGAACCAATAAAGCGATTGAAGCAAGAAAGTGATTGAACCAAGGAGCTGAGAAGGCCACCCAAACTATTGAAACAATCAACCAATGATGTCCCCACAGATGTCAAATTTAAGGTAAGGGAATATCCATTAAAATTCAAATAAAGTGTGAAACTTGAAGGAAGAACCAAGCGACTAGCTAAAAAGATAGCCTGATAGCTCAAATCACAGTAAGAAGAGACAAATCTGGAAAAGACAAAATCAAAAAGAGGGAAAATCCCAAAATGTCTGTGCAAAAGTAATTTCAGTAGGTGGAATAGTCCACTAAGTAGGTATTTTGGCTTGCAATTTAAGGACGCAGCCTATTTTTTCCTTCCATGAAGTAAAGACAAATGGATAGCTATGCAGATGTCAGAGGGGACAGACCAAATGATCCAGACTCAGGAGAAGACATATGGGATGAAATGACATGCCATAGTTAAGACAGCTGCCCTATTTTCAATGCAGTCCTTTGACAAACCTAGAAATGCATTTAAGGCATTGAATGCGCAACATGGGCCATTCTATGGAGAATAAGCGCCCATGTCTTTCTTGGAGAGCTATATATTGTAATCTCTCATTTGTTACAAAGGAGACTTTTTCATTTTAAAAGAGTGAAACTCTGCCCATTTTGAAAGAGAAAGACTGAGACTTTGAGCTCAGGTTGTAATTTCATTTTCCTTGTTATTTGAATGAGAAAGTAAGTTTTTCTAGACTTTATGTTGTTCTAAATTGTGTCATTTGAAGGTGTCCTTATTCATTTAATTTGGTACGTAAAATTAGTGAAGGTAATAGGGAAGTGTCCTGAAACCAACTGTGAAAAGACCTTGCGCTTTCACAATTGATTTCAATCTATGTTTTCATTTTCTTTTGATGTCAAGGATTCTAGGGTGACTTTGTGCCCCCATTATCCTTTGTGATATACTCTTTGGACAGTTGTGGTGGAGACTTTGCACTCTATTTCATCTTGTTGTTACAACACCCCTTTTTATCATTGATTATTTCACTATTTGAAATAAACTCTTGCTTTTTCCTATAGCAACACTTCTGAAAGAAGAGAAGTGCCTTCAGCATTTATAGCCAGGATTTTCACTTTTGTCTGTGTGCATCATCTTTGAAAGAAGAGAGATGGATGGTTTGTCTCACCCCCATGTCTTACTTTCTACTTATTTATATTATATATAGTTCCCAATATTTAATAGGGAACCTCCCCTTAATGAGAGGAGAGATTCATCCCCTATTGATGTAGTAAACTTGCACACCAAGATGACCCATCTCCCTATGTTGTGGTGATAGGAACTATTTTAGTCACTAGTTAGCTGGCCAAAAAAATATTCACCCAATAATGTTTGGCGACTCCACTGGGGATGAACGTGCAGTCTGAAGCCTCAAGTTTTAGATTGAAGCAATTCTTTCCCTTATCCATTATATAGACTCTGGAGACTCTATTTTGTGTCTTACCCATTATCATTATAGCCTTACCATATTTCATTATATTTTATTAGGATAGAGCACCATTTTCACTACCTCTAAGGGGGCAGCATCTGAGGTACTCCAATTCTTGAAGTATCAGATAAGATCATCTATACATATGTATATCTGTATAGTCTTTAGTTCTATTTTGTGCTTTTTGTTTTCATTTTTTGGAGCTTTTCTTCTTGGGTAGCATGACTCCATAGCCCAATGGTAGACTTCAAGGCACTGGAGATTTTGGTTTCTACTCCCCTCAGCTATTCCAAGTTTTCAACTGAAGGAACTTTCCCAACTGGAGCCAGTTGTTGTCCCCAAAAAATGAGTGACATTTTTGGGACAACTTATGAACTATTTTGGTTCATCGGACCAAAATTTCTCTCTTCCCTTCTCAAAATTTGTTCTGAGCTTTCAAATTCCTCATTTTTAAGCTTTTTTTGTGAAGGGATTCATTGGTTCAACAGGTTAAAAAAAGCTTCTGCAGGCGAGTTCAGTCAAAAGAAGAGGCTTCTAACACTCAGTCATTTTTAGGATTGGTTCAATGCCTTAGTTCAATCAAAAGAGTTCAATTGGCAAATGATAAAGGACAAAGGCATTGAACCATTAAGCTTTGAACCACTTTTGTTCAAAATTTCAATGGGTTCAAGGTTCAAAGGTTCAACCAAAGCTTAGAAAAATAAAGGAAGCAGTGTTTGAGCGAGACATAGAATAAACCAATGAACCAATTATCCTTTGAATCAAAAGAGTTCATAGTTCAATGGTTCAACATGGTTCAAAAGTTCAAAGGTGGCCTCAAGCAAAGAGAGAAGCAACATGGATGATTCCAAAGGCAAGTTCAAATGAAAGCGATAGTTCAACCAAAGAGCGGAAAAGTGATTAAACCAATAAAGCGATTGAACCAATAAAGCGATTGAAGCAAGAAAGCAATTGAACCAATAAAGCGATTGAAGAAAGAAAGTGATTGAACCAAGGAGCTGAGAAGGCCACCCAAACTATTGAAACAGTCAACCAATGACGTCCCCGTAGACATCAAATTTAAGGTAAGGGAATATCCATTGAAATTCAAATAAAGTGTGAAACTTGAAGGAAGAACCAAGCGACTAGCTGAAAAGATAGCTTGATAGCTCAAATCACAGTAGGAAGAGACAAAGCTAGAAAAGACAAAAGTAGAAAGAGGTAAAATCCCAAAATGTCTGTGCAAAAGTAATTTCAGTGGGTGGAATAGTCCACTAAGCAGGTATTTTGGCTTGCAATTTAAGGATGCAGCCTATTTTTTCCTTCCATGAAGTAAAGACAAATGGACAGCTACGCAGACGTCAGAGGGGATAGACCAGATGATCCAGACTCGAAAGAAGACATATGGGATGAAATGACATGCCATAGTTAAGATAGCTACCTTATTTTCAATGCAGTCCTTTGAAAAACTTGGAAATGCATTAAGGCATTGAATGCATAGCATGGGCTGTTCTATGGAAAATAAGCGCCCAAGTCTTTTTTGGAGTGTTATATATTGTAATCTCTCATTTGTTATAAAAGATAATTTTTCATTTTAAAAGAGTGAAACTCTGCCCATTTTGAAAGAGAAAGATTGAGACTTTGAGCTCAACTTGTAATTTTATTTTCCTTGTTATTTAAATGAGAAAGTAAGTTTTTCCAGACTTTGTGTTGTTATGACTTGTGTCATTTGAAGGTGTCTTTATTCATTTAATTTGGTACACAAAATTAGTGAAGGTAATAAGGAAGTGTCCTAAAACCAACTGTGAGAAGACTTTGTGCTTTCACAATTGATTTCAGTCTATGTTTTCATTTTCTTTTTGTGTCAAGGATTCTAGGGTGACTTTGTGCCCCCATTATTCTTTGTGATATACTCTTTGGGTAGTTGAGGTGGAGACTTTGCACTCTGTTTCATCTTGTTGTTATTACACCTATTTTTATCATTGATTATTTCACTATCTGAAAGAAACTCCTACTTTTTCCTATATCAACACTTCTGAAAGAAGAGAAGTGCCTTTAGCATTTATCGCCAAGATTTTCTCTTTTGTCTATGTGCATCATCTATAAAACAAGAGAGATGGATGGTTTGTCTCACTCCTGTGTCTTAATTTTTGCTTATTTATATTGTATATAGCTCTACATATTTAATAGGGAACCTCCCCTTAATGAGAGGAGAGATTCATCCCATGTTGATGTAGTAAACCTACACACCAGGATGACCCATCTCCCTATGTTTTGGTGATAGGAACTATTTTGGTCACCAGTTAGCTGGCCCACAAAATATTCACCCAACAATTTTTTGGTTACTCCGTTGGGGACACAAACATGCATTTTGAAGCTTCAAGCTTCAAATTGAAGTAGTTTTAGTCCCTTTTTCATTTGACACTCTGGCAGACCCACCGTACAATGAGGCCAAAGAGCTCAGGGTATTGTTGATCCTACATTCGAGTTGGTGTAGCAAACTAATTTTGAGATTTCTTCTTCATCATCTCATCTTCAGGGAACTAGGAGCCTCCCTCCTACCAATGCCAAATCTCCCATACCTGGTGAAGCATCTAGTCTCAATACTGGTAAGGCCTTATCTTTATTCACCCCACCAAGATTTTTTATCCCACTATTTAATCATCCTATCATAATGGCTCAAGGTTCATGGGGAAATTCTTTTGGTCCTCTTAATTTGACCCCACCCTTACATGAACTACCTCGTAGTTCTAGGAAAAAATTTCCTAAGTTTTTTGGTGACAGGAAGGTTCATCCTGATGATCATATTGCCACCTTCCCTATAGCATGCAGCATAATTAATGTGAAATTCAAAGACGTAGCAGTGAGACTTTTTGTAGAAACTCTACAAGGTGCTGCCACGAATTGGTTCTACCACCTTCAAGCTCAAACTATAATTGACTAGAATATGCTAAAGTCCAAATTTGAAGCTAGGTTTAAACCTATTGAAGATGCTCATGCCTTGTTAGCACAGCTAACATAGATGAATAAGGAATCCCAAGAATCGATGAGGGATTTCATGACCAAATTCAATAAGTTAAGGAACCAGATTCCAACCATCGCTCAGCCCACTCCAGAGAATCTTAAGTGTTTTTTTATCAACTCACAACTTCCCAAAGTACGTTTCCTATTGAGGCGAGCTAGCCCTATGGCTCTCACATTGGCTCAAAATTTAACTACTGAGATTAAGGATGATCTTATCCTGACAGGTAAGATCAAAAAAGACTCCTGTAAAAATAGATTCTCTTCATCTGCTGAAAGCCATTCTACAGGCACTACAGATCCTATGGTGCAAAAATTGACAAATGAACTGATAGCTTTAAAGAGACAAATGGCCCAAGGCGTGTCTATTCCCACCTATCGAGATGTGCCAATAAAAACATTTTAGAATTAGTAATATCAAGGCAATGCTACCTAGAACTAAGGGCAACTAAATCGCCTACCTCCCCCTCCAGGGAAATTAGCCATTGAAGCAGCACCTACCAATTCAATGGTCAGTTAACTAAAGGCTAAACGTGACTTTTTGCTCCAACTTGAGTTGGACCAACAAGATGATGTTAATCTCTTCAAAGAGCAGGAAGAAGAATTAGCTGGCGACTCCAATATTGGTTTCCTTGATTACCAGGACAAAGTTGGAAGCAAAGGAGAAGGGTTGGATGGATCTTATGCTATTTTTACCAAATCTCAAAGCTAGTCAGCTCCACACACTGACAAAGGAAAAGTAGAAGAATAACCTCATCCGGTGGTCTCCATCACTAAATGAGGGACTCCATTACCTCCCTAATCAAAAGATCAGGTAACTCACAAAAAAGTAAGTGCCTCTAACTGCCCCATATCTTCCACCTCTATTGCTCAGACCAATGCCACACCCACTAAAGGCCCAGATGATGGACCCTCTTCCTCTATCTCAAATTCTTTTCAATTATTTGATATAATTGATCACACTACAAAGACTAAGATCCAAATGATAGAGATTGAGTATTTGAGAGCTAATCCTGAACAATTTGATAGGTTGGCAGAATATGTGAAAAATAAAGTCATCCCCATAGGACAAGATTCTTCAAAGGCCACTCATGATCCCCCCAAGGATAAATCCACCCAGAATAATCTTGTCGTGACTCCTCCTATTGCTCCTGAGAAAATAGAACCTTTTTATGTTTCCCTACTAATAAATGGTTACAAATTGAGTAATTGCATAATAGACTCTAGAGCTTCTGATAATGTTATGCCTGCCAAGGTGGTAGATTCCCTTGGTCTAACTTTGACCAAAACTTTTGGGAGGTGTTTTTCTATGAAAAACAAGCAAGTCCCTCTCCTTGGTCAAAGAAAAGATAGCTCGATAGCTCAAATCATAGCATGAAGAGACAAAGCTGGAAAAGACAAAAGCAAAAAGAGGGAAAAGCCTAAAATATCTATGTAGAAGTAATTTTAGTAGGTGGAATAGTCCACTAAGTAGGTATTTTGGCTTGAAATTTAAGGACATGGCCTATTTTTTCCTTCCATGAAGTAAAGACAAATGGACAGTTGCGTAGATGTTAGAAGGGATAGACCAAATGATCCAGACTCAGGAGAAGACATATGGGATGAAATGACACGACATAGTTAAGATAGCTACCCTATTTTCAATGCAGTCCTTTGACAAACCTAGAAATATATTCAAGGCATTGAATGCATCACATGGGCTGTTTTATGGAAAACAAGCACCCAAGTCTTTCTTGGAGTGCTATATATTGTAATCTTTCATTTGTTACAAAGGAGACTTTTTCATTTTACAAGAGCAAAACTATGCCCATTTTGAAAGAGAAAGACTTAGACTTTGAGCTCAGGTTGTAATTTCATTTTCCTTGTTATTTGAATGAGAAAGCAATTTTTTCCAGACTTTGTGTTGTTCTGACTTGTGTCATTTGAAGGTGTCCTTATTCATTTAATTTGGTATGTAGAATTAGTGAAGGTAATAGGGAAGTGTCCTGAAACCAACTATGAGAAGACTTTGCACTTTTACAATTGATTTCAGTCTGTGTTTTCATTTTATTTTTGTGTCAAAGATTTTGGGGTGACTTTGTGCCCCCATTATCATTTGTGATATACTCTTTGGGCAGTTGAGGTGGAGACTTTGTGCTCTGTCTCATCATGTTGTTACTACACCCCTTTTTATCACTGGTTATTTCACTATCTAAAATAAACTCTTACTTTTTCTTGTAGCAACACTTTTAAAAGAAGAAAAGTGCCTTCAGCATTTATAACCAAGATTTTCTCCTTTGTCTATGTGCATCATCTCTAAAAGAAGAGAGATGGATGGTTTGTCTCACCCCTGTGTCTTACTTTTTTCTTATTTATATTATATATAGCTCTGCATATTTAATAGGGAACCTCCCCTTGATGAGAGGAGAGATTCATCCCCTATTGATGTAGTAAACTTGCACACCAGAATGACCCATCTCCTTATGCTGTGGTGATAGGAACTATTTTGGTCACCAGTTAGTTGGCTGACAAAATATTCACCAAACAGATGGCAGCAATTTTTCTACCGATTCTAGAGCTGGAGTAGTTTTAATATCTCCTCAAGGAGATATTTTTCCATATGCATATAAGTTATAGTTTAGTAACACTAATAACACTGCTAAGTATGAATCTCTGCTGCTCAATTTAAAGGCTGCTCAAGATAAAGGTGTCAAACTTCTTCATGCCAAAGGAGATGTTGAACTGGTAGTTTGTCAGGTGAGGAACCTATATCAGACCAAGAATAAAATATTGTGACATTATCACAATCTAGTGTGGGACTGCATTGAAAGCTTTGATTCTTTCATTTTTTTTTTCATGCTCATAGAATTCAATAGCAGTTCTCATTCATTGACTGTCTCTACAACTCTCTTGGTCCCTCACCAAGATTTTAAAGAGGACAAGTACACCATCAAGTTGGTTTTTCAACCAAGTGTACCTGATAATGTTGATCATTAGTAGGTTTTTAATGGTGACAATCAAATCATTACTTTTTTAGAACAAATAGATAGCTTTGAAAAGCTTCAATTTGAAGGCAGTGAATCTCCACCATGGGAATCAACTCCAGAGACAAATTCAAAAGCTAATGAAGAGTTCCTTCAGCTCAAAGGGAATAAAATTCCTAAAGGATTAGTTTCTCTTGAGAAACTATTTGAAAAACGTGATAGGTTTATCAAGGAACAACAAATAGATTCAAAATCCTCCAAGGATTTTGATCAAATCAATTTAAGTACAGAAGACAATCCAAAAATAGTCAACATTGGGAATTGTTGTACCCCTGATGAAAAACTCAAATTTATCACTCTGCTTCACCATTACATTGATGTTTTGGCATAATCTTATGATGATCAAAAATCTCTCAAACTTGAAGAAATCAAGCATGAAATTCCTCTCAAGGTTAGGTCATTGCCTCACAAGTAGAAGCAAAGGCAGTATAATCCCAAGATATCAGGTATAATTTTGTTTGAAATATAGAAAATGATAAATGCAAAGATTATTTTTCCAATCCATCATTCCACCTAGGATGTGAATATAGTCCCTATAAAAAATAATAATGGAGAAATTTTCTTGTGTGTTGATTTCAAAAATCTAAATCATTCATCCTTAAAAGACAACTATCCCCTACCCATCATGGATCAGCTGTTGCAAACAGTGACTGGCACTGAGATGTTATCAATGCTAGATGGTTTTTTAGGATATAATCAAGTGGAAGTTGGTCAAGTAGACCAACATAAGACCACCTTCACAACACCTTGGGGCACCTCTGCATATCATAAAATGCCTTTTAGCTTGATCAATGGTGGTGCCACCTTTTAAAAAGCAATGAATCTTGCTTTCAAAAATGAAATAGGTAAGCTCATTGTGGTATACCTTGATGACTTGATAGTATTTTTTAAGCATCATCATGATCATGTGTATCATCTACAACAAGTTCTGGAGTGATGTAAGTAGAATGGTATTTCTCTTAATCCCAAGAAGTCAATTTTTATGGTTACAGAAGGTAAACTTCTCAGTCACATTGTGTCCCAAGAAGGCATAAAGATCGACCCAGAAAGGGTCAAATCCATTTAAGAGCTTTCTCTTCCTACTAGTAAGACTATAGTTCACTCTTTCTTTGGAAAGGTGAACTTCTTGTGAAGGTTCATTCCTAAATTTATAGAGAAGACTTGCCATATTGTCAAGGAAGCTATCACCCTTGCCCCAGTTCTATTTTGTCCTAATTACATCAAAGACTTCATGATGTAAAGCTATGCTTCTGAACATACGCTTTCAACCATCTTGGTTCAGAAGAACAAAGAAGGTATGGAATCTCCCATCTCCTTTATGAGTTGTCCTCTTAAAGCTCATGAGTTAAAGTATTCAAACATAGAGAAGCATGCTTATGTTATGGTAAAGGTGGTAAAGCACTTCAATTTTTACATCTTGAACTCACACATTGTTGCTTTGGTCCCTAATACAACAATCAAGTCCATACTAACTCAGCAGGAGTTTGGAACCAAAAGGGGAAACTAGATTGCTAAAATCTAAGAGTTTGATCTTGTTATCAAACCAACGAAGCTTATGTGGGGAAGGGGTCTCTACCAATTAATTGCTGATAACATACCAAAAGAAATAGGGCATGAATAAATAAGAGTTAAAGACATGCCAACAGTTTTTTGGTCACCACTATGAATGAGTGGTATTCAAATATTGCTCATTTCCTTACCTATGGTGAGTGTCCTACTCACCTGTCTCATAAAGAAAAGAGGACTGTTAAATTGAAAGCTGCTAAATTTGTCCTGTGGGACAATGGTCTATATAAGAAGAACCTTGATGGGGTATTCCTTCACTGCGTGGATAAAGCATAGCAAAATAAACTTTTGGAGTCCTTCTACAATTTGGCTTGTGAAGGACATTTTTCTATGCTTGTGACTGCCCATAAGATTCTATGAGCTAGGTACTATTGGCCTACTCTTTTTTGATATTCATACACTTGGGTGCATAGATGCGAGCTATGTCAATATTTCATTGGCAAACCCAAGTTAGCTACGTTACTTCTTAAGCCTGTGGTGATAAAAGAGTTATTTTAGCAATGGGGAATTGATTTCATTGGCACTATAAATCTGTCCTTGAGTGCTAGACATGATTATGTCCTTACAGCCATAGACTACTTTACCAAGTTGGTGGAGGCCATTCCAATCAAGCATGATACTTTAAAAGTAGTATGCAATTTCCTCAAGGAAAACATTATTTCTAGGTTTGGGGTCCCAACTAAGATTGTAATAGACAAATTAGCTTGTTTCTCTTCTCATGAGATCACCCAGTTTTGCTACTATTATGGGATTATTCTCTCCCACTCTTCTGACTATTAACCGCAAGTAAATAGTCAAGTATAATCAATCAAGAAGAACTTGGTGACCATTATCAGGAAGCTAGTAGATGACAATCAAATAACCTAGCATAAAGCATTGTTTGATGCTTTATGGGCAGATAAAATTACACCTAAGAGGGTAATTGGTATGTCCCCATTTCAACTTTTATATGGTCTTAATGAAAAGATACCAATCACCCTTAAACTACTAGCATTAAAGTTAGCAAAGGTAGTGGAAGATTCAACTTTTGAAAGTTCCATGGATAAAAGGATCATGCGCCTGACTGAGCTTAATGAGCAATGAACTATGGTGGTGGACCGAATTGTTGTGCATCAAAGTCTAGTGAAGAGACTCTTCGACCAAAAAGTAAAGATTTGTGATTTTCATATTGGAGATCAAGTCTTATTGTAGGACAAGAGGAGAGAACTAAAAGAAATGCATGGAAATTTTGATTCCTTGTGGAGAGGCCCATTTTTTATTCATCACTTAAATCGTGAAAATAGTTTCTTGTTGAAATATCAAGATGGAATGCCATTTACTCTGTGACACAGTGGGCAGCATCTAAAGTACTTCAATCCTTGAAGTATCAAATAAATCCATTTGTATATATATACATTTGTATAGTATTTTTTTTATGTTTTTCATTTGTTTTTAGGTGTCATCTATTTTTGGCACCTTTCTTTTTGGGTAAGCATGACTCCATAGCCCAATGGCATAAATGAAGGCACTGAGATTCTAGATTCTACTCCCTTTGATTGCTTCAATTTCAATCGATGGAAATTCCCCAATTAGAGCTAGTTGTTGTTCCCAAAATCCATCACTTGCTTTTGTGGACAACATATCAACCATTTTGGTCCTGTGGACCAAAACTCTCTCTTTTTTTTCTCAAAAATGTTCTGAGCAGTTAAGTTTTTCAAATATTCAAGCCTTTTCAACTAAGGAAGTCACAGGTTCAATAGGTTGGCTTTCTCAAAGGGAAGTTCAAAACACTTAAGGCATTTCCTTAGTGTTTTAAGGATGTTTCAACACTGAGGTTCAATCAAAATACTTAATGGTAGGCTTCAAACAATTGGAATGAACCACTTTGAACCATTGAACCATTGAATCCCACCTTCGCAAGGTTCAAAGGTCCAATGAGTTCAAAGGTTCAATGACTTCGGTAGACTTAAAGAAAAGAAAGATTCGAAGAGTTAAGATTGAAATTTGAACCATTGAACCTTGAACCAAAATGGTATAAAGGTTCAAGGTTCAACAAGTTCAATAAGTTTGATGGACTTAGAGAATAAAATTTTGGCTTCAAAGAAAGAGAATGAATCATTGAACTATTGAACCTTGAACCCGAAAGGTGAAAAATGTTCAAAGGTTCAACAGGTTCAAAGAGTTCATAAATTTGAATGGAAGCTTTGAATGAATGAAGAAAGCAAAATATTTTAGAAATAAGTTCAACCAAATGGTTCAACCAAAGAAGAAAAAGAGAACGAACGCAACCCTTCACAAAACATTGAACCTTTGAACCATTGAACCTTTGAACCAAAAGAGTTCAAGGTTCAAGGTTCAAAGAGGTTCAAGGTGACCAATGATGTCCCCACAGATGTCAATTTTAGGGTAATGGAATAATCATTGGTTTTCAAAAGACTTGAGGATAAGCTTAGCATCTAGCCCAAAAAGGAGCCGATGGAGCCAACAGAAAGTGAGAAGGTAGCCCCAAGAACTCAGATTGCTTAGGAAAAGATAGAACATGGTAAAGAAGGAGAGAAAAACTATATAAAATCTAGAAATATCTATCAGAGAGTTATTTCTAGTAGGTGGAATAGTCCACCAGATGGACATCAAATAACATAAACATTCAAAGGCATAGCCTATTTTTCTACATTAAGTAAAATCAAATAGACAGTCATGTAAGCGTCATAAAGAAGACCAGACAACCCATGCTTAGGAGGAGACATTTGAGATAATTCAAAATGCCAAATTCAAGGCTAATGACCTATTCTAGCATGGCCCTTTCATAGATAATCAATGCATTCAATTCAACATGGGCTATTTTTATGAAAACAAGTGCCCAAGTCTTTCTTGTGATGCTATATATTGTAATCTCTTATTTTGTATGATGGAGATCTCTCAGTGATTAGAAGAAAAACTCTACCCAAATTGAAAGGCAATCTTGAGACTTTGAGCTTAGATTGTTAATCATATTTTGTTAAATGAATGAGAAAGCAAGTGACCTTTCATACTTTATGTTGGAATAAGCTTGTGTCATCTAGGAAATTGTTCTTATGTCTATTTCTAAAATATAGTTTTGTCCATTTAATTAAACAAGAAAAACAAGTGGAAGTAAGCTGGAAGATGTCTTGAAGCTGACTATGGGAGACTTTGTGCTACCATAAGTGTCTTCAGTCTATGTTTTGTGTAAAGGATATTGGAGAGACTTTGAGCTCTCCTTATCCTTCGTAATCCTTTACTCTATTGTAGTTTTAGGTGCAAACTTTGAGCTATGCTTAATCATGTTGTGTTTCTTTATCTTATTCAATAGGAGAAATAATGAAATACTTTATGCTTTCATTGGTTTCTTGTGTTTTTTGTTACTACCCAGGAAGAATCTTGTTGTTGGCTGAATATCACTTCTGAAAGAAGAGAAGTGCCTTTCAGTAATTACACCAGAATTCTCCTCTATTTTGTGAACATCATCTCTGAAAAAAGAGAGATGGATGGTATGTTTTCACCCCTATGTCTATTTTTAGCTTATATATATATATATATATATATATATATATATATATATATATATATATATATATATAGTTTATAGGGAACCCCCCCTTGCTGAGAGGAGAGATTTATCCCAATCTGGTTGTGGTCACCATATCCATTTTGCTACATAAATCTCCTTATGCTATGGTTGATGCACCTATTTTACCGTCAATCAGCTAGTGACAAAATATTCACCCAAGAGGATCATAGGGTAGTCTCTTCAAATATTCCAAAATAGAAAAAAAAAATCCAAAAACACTTTTGGCACTTACATATTTTATTGGCTCCTTGGCATCTATGTGTTAGTTACATGTATATGGATGGCATACTCAATTACTCCTATAAACACATGTTTATCACACTTCTACTTGTGTGTGATATAGGCATACACATATACATGATACACTCACATTTCATATGTTAGGTTTTCCCTCTATTCATGTCATATGGACATTGGGGGAATCCACTTATTTGATCTTGATACACATAGGTTATATTATTTGAATATCACTCTACATTATCATGTTCAAGCTTAAATATGTGCTTACACATGCCTATTAGCCATGATTATATCTTACACAGAATACTTGATATGTTATACACCTAACATATTTTTCTAACACATTTGATCCATGGGATGCTATGACATGCTTATGTTGTTTGCTTATACATTACGTAATGCTCTTCCTTGAGTGTCTTGCCTTGCTATAGTATTCCTTGTTCAAGCATTTGAATATGATCCTTTGCCTGTATCCCTCATACCAATGTATGATTTCATTGATATTTTCATATGTCATTATTTTTTGTATGGACATTTCAATATGTCATTATTACTTTTATAGACATTTGACTAAGTCATGTCCCTTCGACTATGTGGTATTTGAACATGCCCCTTATTTGTGGTCTCCTTAGACCATTGCCTTTTGATTTTATTTTAAGTTTTCATGTGTGTGTGATTGATTTTATTATTGAGATTGTATTATTACTATCTAGACATTACCATGATCTTTATCATGCATCTTAGGCTGACATGTGATCACATCAGTTATATTCACTTCAATGCTATATCTACCTATACATGTTCCTTCTATATGCTACATGGTTACTGTTGACAATTTTAACCCCATAGGTCAAATTATCACCTTTATCATTCTAAACTTTCCACATCATGTTTCTCTGTCCAATGTTAGATATTGGGCCTGTTTAGATTTTCCAAAGGGGTTCTTTTCCTTTCAAAAAAGTCAATTTACATAATTTTGAAGGTCTTTTTCTCTTCGAAAGGGTTCTTTTACACAATCTCAAAGGGTTATTTCAAATGTTGAGGGGTATCTATCCTTCAAAAAAAGATGCTTTAAAAAATTTTGAATGGATATACAAAAATCCCAAAGGGTCTCTCTCCCTTTAGGAAAGTCATTATCAGAAATCCTGAAAGGATAGTTTCAAATTATCTAAAGGAAGGGCAATTGACAAAAATCTAAAGGGGAAGTGGACAATTCATTTTTTTCAAAGGGTAACTTGGAAAAGTCTGAAGGGTAGAATTCATTTGAAAAAGGTTCACTTGAAATTTTTTGAAGGACATTGGCAAAAATCTTGAAGGGTATGTACCCTTTGAGAAGGTTCACTTCATGAATTCCAAAAGGGTAGTCTTCAAGAAATTAGACTTGGGCACTTTCATATCTTCTATAGGGCCCTTTACAAAAATCTTGAAGGGTATGTACCCTTTAATAAAGTTCAAAATATAATTTTTGAAGGGACATTTGAAAATCCCAAAGGGCAATCTAAAGGAATTTTACAAGGAAAAAGACCATTGTCAAAAGTTTGAGGGGCAATTCATAAACCTGAGGGGTCATTAAAAATAATGTCAAAGGGTATGTGCCCTATAGAGAAAGGCAAGGGCAATTAGGAATGAATTCCTTTTAATAATTTATCTAAAGGAATGGTTTGAAGAAAGGGAAGGAGCCAGATAAAATTCTAAAATAATTATTTCAGACATTTTGTCTAAAGGAATTCTTTTGAAAGAGAGAATTTCAAAGAAAGAAATGATGAAAACCAAATGAAAGAAAAATTCCATATGCATTTTTTAAGGGTATGTTTCCATTGGGAAGGTTCTTTACAAGGAAATTGACCATTTACAAAAGTCTAAAGGGAATTTTTTTAAAGTTTTGAAGCGTTACTCGACATGAATTCCCACAGATAATTTGTCCATGGGAAGGTGATAGGCAAAAAATCCAAAATAATTCTTTCAGGCAATTTTCTTGAAAGAAAGGAGAGAACATAGAGAACAAGATTTAGACAATTTTTCTAAAGATAAATGTTTGAGAGAAAATCTTGAAGACCTAATTCCTTCAAAAAATTTGTCTAAAGGAATGGTTTGAGGAAATTCCAGAGACCTAAGACAATTCCCACAAGAAAATGACAGAGCAAAAAGGTCAAAGAACAAATTCCGAACTCATCAACTCTAGAGGAAATGAGAAATAAAATTCCTAAGATCAAGTAAAGGGAAAGACAAGCCAAAAGAGCTTGCCATAGGAAAATAAATAAAGAAGAAAGCCATAGAAATTTTTTCTAAAGAGGTCAAGAAATAGAGACAAAAGTCATAGACAAAGAAATAGCCAAAGATGAAAACCATAAGCAAATGGCCTAAAGCAATACATGCACAATAACAAGAGATAGAGTGAACATGGAATTTCATGTAAGTGGAAGGTCATTTAGATTTGGTTGGGATAAGTTTCAATTGACTATTTGTTATATTCATGGTTATTTCCTAGTCAATCTCATACATCCAAACGTCCATCTTAGCTTCAAGTGGAATTCTCAGTCCATGATATGGCATGGCTTTCCATGCAAGAGTTTGACTTATCAAACATGGGTCCACCTCATCCCTTCTATGCCAACATGGAATTTTAGGCATGTTTTAGTTCTAGAGTTGACTAGCCTTGCACTATGGTTGACTAGTTGACAATTCATGCATGCACATTTATTTAGCTTGTTGAAGGCTTTCAATGTTTTAGAAGTTTTAGTGGAGTTATAATTTTAGTTTTGGTATAGCATTCCATGTAGAGAATAATTTCTTTTATTTCAACGTAACTTCCAATAAATCAAGTAGAGTTCTCTTTGAAGATTTAACATGTTGATTCATGTTTGAAGAAGATTAGCTCACCATCCATTTTCAACACCAAAAGGAGTTTTCATGCAAGCATAAGGCAAAGGGATTTATTTTTAGGTCTTCAAATAGCATAAGTTGAATTTGAGTTGACTTCTTTTCTATTTTCAGTGTTAATCTCTTGGTTGTTGTATACTTTTCTATATAAGTTGGCTTTTCAACCTTGAATTATATCTCTCTTTTGGCAAGACAAAATTCTACCAAAGATTGAGTTGTAACCTTTTTTTAGATTAATAGGACTATTGTTTTTATATTATAGATATTGGTATAGTGTATTTATGTCATTGATTTGCTTATGTGATAGATTTTTCTTCCTTTTCAAGTCTTGATTCTTACCTAGTTACTAGCTAGTCAGATTATGCAGGTCATGTCCCATGTTTAATGTCTTTTGGTTGAGTTTATAGTGGATGAAAGTGGCTAGTTAGTACCTTGAATTAGGCCTATTCCATCATTTCCCTTAAGATTTGATCATAAGATAGAACATTTTCATGAAATACTTATGCATATTGGTCAATTGGAGTTGAAATTTTAGCCTCTCTCTTGCTAAATTAGTGTTCTTAGGAGCTCAAATTGAGTGGATCAATCAAAAAATATAGGTGTATCACCATCATTAGATAGTATTTCCATTCAAGTTTCTCTCTCTTCTCCCAGTATTTTTTAGCATAGAGAAAAGATCCTAAGTGATACACCAAAGGGAGCTAGCCCTTATAATCTAGAGATTTAATCCATTGATTAGGTGACCCACAACCTAGGATTGTTTCCATGTTTTAGTAGACTGTGAAGGCCTAAAACTACCTTCATAGGGGTACAAGTCTAATTGAAAATAGTTTTTGGCATGCCTAGTGGGACCAAAAAGAAATCTTCTGTTAATCTGAAAAATTTCAAAGCTAAATAAAAGTTTTATAGGAGACAAGAATATTCATCTTCATCACAAGCCAAAGATTCTTAAAGTTGTAGAGCCCATAGCATCATTCAGGTAGTTCTTTCATGTCAAAGGTTACCACAAGGTCAGCAAGTAAAGTTATTCCTTTTGAATTTATATCTTATAATAGATCAAGATTTAGGAGGGAAAAATCATATCCTCAAATATAGTATTTGCCTCCTGGTCATCTTATTATTCTAAGCACTACAATCCCCACTATTCAAATGGACATCATAAACTAGGTGTTTGCTCCATTCAATATAGGTATCCCACTAAATTTATCTTAGTTTGATGGCATTTTGATGTCTAACCTCAAGAGTATCCCATTATTCTCAATAAAAAATCAAATAAAACCTATTAAGCATATCCAATATGTGGCTAATCTCTATTCAATCATAATATTGTTGAGGATAATGTTGCTATTAGATTGTTTCTTTCCTCCCTCAAAGGAAAAACATTATAATGATATAGAAACCTTCCACTAAATTCCATTTCTACCTGGGATGAATTGGGCACAGTGTTAGTCAAATAATTTGAGGATAAATCTAATCATCTATCTTTAGTTGAGTAATTGGCTGCCATAACAAGGGCTCCTCATGAGTTCATGTTTGATTTTAACCTTAGATTCCAAAATACATGAACTAGGATACCTATGTTGATCAAGCCATCCTTTGAATATGCATTTTTGTACTATTTGAGATCCCTTAATTTTGGCATTACTATGATGATACAGTCAATGGGTGGTACTACTTTGCTAGATGCTTATGAGGTTGTAATAAGGTCAAAAAATAGTTTGAAACAAACTGGTAAGCTTTATCTAAGACCTCTAATTCCTATATTTCTAGAAATAAGTTCTATACCAGCCCCTCAAATTCCATCTTTAGCTCCTATTTTAGTTCTTCAATCTCAAATTACATCATGTACTAGTCAAGCTAGTGAGATAGGAGAGTTGAAAAGTTTTATAAAATCCTTTGGGAATGAAATAATTCATCTCAAAAGGCAATAATTTTAGTCAAATAGACCCTATTAATAACAAAATAAAAACACCTATCAGCCCTTCAAAGATCAAAAGCTTCCTTATCAGGGTTTCAAATAAAATAGACCACCTTATCAAGCACAAGGATCCATAAATACAACTAATCCATATGTTACTCTTGATCCTAATGTTCCTTCCATTTCAAAGGCAATTTTTCCCACCCCACCTCAAAACAATATGATGGAAGATTCAGGTTGGTAACCCTCAAATCTCAATGATGCTCAAAACCAAGCCTTGGTATTATAGAACATCACTATGCCATAAATGACACAAGAAGAGTTTTATTTTCAATGAGATCAGTACCAAGATACATATTTGGTATCATAAATAGAGACTCATCAAGTTCAAGGGAACCTTGATGCCATTAATGTAAACTGGAAAGTAGATGATCATGTTGTTTTTACTCAAGGTGTTGAAACTAACAATTCAAGTGGCCAAGTTGCAGTTGTAAGTAGAGCTAAAATAAGATCCATTGAAAAGGATCAAGAGGTAAAAAATGCTTCAAGTAATCCTAGTTTTTTTTTCAATATTAAAAAAGAGCAAATTTTTGCCCTTATAGCTCAGAAAAATTAGAATATAGAGGTTATTAAAGTTTAGCAAATACCTCTAGTTTGTGACCAGCCAGTTGATTAAAAAGTGCAACCAAAGGTTAGTGGAACTCATTTTAGTATAGTAGATCAAATGAAGAAATATAATATCAGAATTAGTGTGTGGTATTATCTTTCCATTCTAGGATAAAAGGATAAGCTCATTCAATAGCTTTTAGCTCTTGAATTGTCTCCAAACCTGGTTGAGAAAGAAGGTGTTGTCTTGACTAATTCAGATCATCCAACTAAGTAATAGGTAAAACAAGTAAATAAGTCGGAAAAGGTGGAAAAAACTAAGTTAAAATCAAAGAAAACTCCTCTTTTTTACCTTTCTTTTATAGTAGTGTTGACGCTGGAAAGTGCACCCTGCGGCAGGAGAACGGATTCCTGCCCTCTCCCCGCAACATGGAAACCCCTCTCTCGCATGTGGGATGGCGAAGCAGGAGAGGAGAGTCTCTAGATATGGGCTAGTTCTCTCTGATGTATCTTGTTTGTTTTAGGTAGCGCAAAATATAGGTATGTAGGTATACTGGGGGGGATGAAAAGAGATAGAGAAAAAGCATGAAAACAAATAGCCTACTCTAAAAGAGGTGATACACCAAAATAAGGGGGTGACCTTCCAGATCCACTCTCAGAATCAGGGAAAATGCAAGTATACTCTACACATCTGGTAGAGGAACCAGGCTGCTAAGACAAAGGGGGAGGCTATAATGGAAAATACATAATAGAGGTTTACTGAGGTGCTGTGGAATGCACACTTGCAAGCAACTTACTCTGTTCTGTCCTTCTCAAATATTGCTCTTCTCCTTTCAACTGTAGAACTGGCACCTTGTAGATAGCTGGTCTGGTGGTATTACCTATGAAAGCATGGAAGATAATAACTAAACACAAATAATACTCATGGCATACACAGCAGATCAATCCAAGATGGAGGCAAAAACTATATTTTTATTGATTCAGGTGGAGAATTTTGAGAGCAGTGCTCTTTACAAAAGTCAGGAAGATCCTGATAAATGAACAAGTCTGCTCATTTATAGGGAAAATCCAAGAGGAGTCTCATTGAAAAGAGTGAAAAAACACTATAAATGACATCATAAGTCTGCCAAGACCATGCTTGTTGCCTCATTTTGCGTACTAGTCTTCTCCTCTGGTGGCTGGGTAGGTTTTTTCTTGTGCACTGCAAGTGATTTTTGCTGCCTGATGTTGTGGGCAGAAAATTTTGCTGCCCGCTCCAGTGGATTGCATGTAGGACTTCTGCCGACGTCGGTCGATAAGCTGCCGACTACGGCAGTTTTGTCGACATCAGCCTATGTGATCTACTGATGGTGATAGTTTTGCCAACGTCGGCCGATGTTAGTGGCCTCTTTTTCTATGCTGGCATTATGGGCGGCGATTTTACCGCCCTCTGCATCGCATGTAGGGGGTCTCTTTTTACCCGCCCATATTGTGGGTGGCGATTCTGCCACCCTCTACATTTTTTCTGCCATTCCTTTTTTGCTAAGTGTCGAACGCCCCAATTTTTTCCCTTCTTCTTGTGAACGTTTGAAGACTTTGCCTCTTGCTACTATGAATGCCAACGAACTAGGCCAATGACCCAATGCTCTGAAATGGAGCTGTCGAACCCTGAACATGGACCTTGTAACTCAAAATGACTGGCCATGCAAAGCAGGTGTAGAAGGTGACCGAGATTTTGCCTGAGGGACAAAATTGGGTCAACAAATTGGCGACTCACAGGGTAAGCGTGCTTGCTATGCTTAGAACCCAGTTGCCTTACATTCCATTGGGTACAAAGTCAGATGGTGACTTTTGGAGAGATTTCTCCACAACTTGATAATCCCAGAATCAAAATACATAGAATTTACCCCCAAAACAAAGGGAAACACACAAAGCTAAAAAAACAACTACCTGTGCAACTGCACTTAGGGAAAATAGGGAAAACAACTAAAAGCAAACTATTATATACAGTTAACCAGGAATGTTTGCATCCCTCCTGGATCAAAAAGAAAATTTCTTAAGTCCCCTTCCTGGAAAAGAGACTTATCGTGATAGGCAAGTAGCTGAAAGAAAATGAGATTTGGTGACTTACTCTTCCTGCCTGTCACCTGAGTTGGCTGGAAATCGAGGGGATCAAAATCGAACATGCCTCTAATATATACGTACTCTGATTGTTCTGGGAGGCCTGTTGGATGCTGGTCCTTCAAATTGGTGCCCCTCACCAAGAAATCAATGGTTGTTGGCTCATCACCATAAGCCTTCTGATCTGCACAATTCTTCTGCAATGTATCATGGTCTGATTTGTTTCCCTCTGCTTCACTGAAAACTCTATCAGACTCATCCTCTGCTTCCTCTTGGCCTTCTTGAAGAAGGGAAAATGTGGTAATGTCTAAAAGGGGCTCATAAAATGATTGCTCATCCCATAAGACTTCACTTATTTGTTTAAATTTTAGTTCTTCAAGGCATTCTTCCATAATGACAGACTTCTCCTTTTCCTCTTTGCTGATCAGGTTTTCTATATTTTCAAAAACATTCCCATGATCTTCCTCTAACTCAGGCTCTTCAATGTAGTCATCCTCATCAATACAGCAAGGAAGTTCATCAAACTGAGGGGAAGAGAGCTTACCATGCATTTGTTCCTCTTCAAATTGCTAGAACATCCGCATATACGCAAGGCCTGCATCTTCTCCACTGCTGATAAGGTCTTCATAAGGAGCATCAATGACGATTTCTTCTTCGTTGTTGCTCACAACAGCCTCCTGAAGGACTGCAGATTGGATCTTTTGTTCCTCACCTACCTCTTGCAAAATAGGTTCTTCTTCGAGAAGGGATGAAGTGGAGAAAACGTGTGAGAGAGGGGGCAGCCCTTGAGCTAGAATCAAATGATTCTCCTCTTTCCACTTGGTCAACACTTCATCAATATCAGGCACAACCTGACAACTCTCTTGGAAATGTGTAAGTGGGGTGTGTTCAGGCATGGAATATGCTATTTGGTCTAAGTCATCCATCACACATTGGCTGAGAAATTTCTTTTTAGACTCCAAATCTATAATTCTCCTACTCAGATCTTCTTGGAAAAGCTTTTCCTGGAGGTTGCCAGCATCATCACAGGTAGGCGCAGCTTCAGCTTCTTCAAGGTTTTGAGAAAAACCTTGCTTTTCTTCTTTTTCTTTGCTACCCCATGATTCCACTGTCTTCCCCCAGTTTAGGATCCCTAAATTTGAATCTTGCTCCTGTGAATAGGGAGCAACTTTGTTCTCCATGAGGTCCTGAGGCTCTTCCGCAAGGTCTGAAAAAATTAACTCCCTTTCAAGGAGTAGCTTCATTCTAGCCTCTAAGTTTTCAATTTATCTGGCTAAGTTTTCTTGAAAGAGTCTTTCTTAGAGGTGGCTAGCATGATCTTCTTCAAAGCTCTGAGCTGGTCCTTGGCATTCTTTCCTCCAACTTGGAATTTGTACATCATGCTGGAAAACTTGGGGAGGCTGAGGAATGCGAGGAAAACACTATTGGTGCATTGGAGGAGCCTCTAAAAGAGGGATGTGTTGGCTGGTGGTATTATTTTTGATGGAAGATGCCTGATCTAAGGAGTTGAAAAGATTGATCTCCATGGGAGGTTGCTCTGATACCCTCTGGTGTTGGAAAGCTAGGCACATGGGATTGGGAGCAACTGTATTTGATGAGTTGGAGTGAGCAAGTGCAATTTGATAAAATGGATTTGGTGCAAAAGAGGGGGTTTTCTTCAGGGTAGGAGGGGGTACACAAGGCTAGATGCCTTGAAAAGATGGATTTCTCCATTTTAGCACCTCTTCCTTCATGGATTGTACGGCTTGTGTTTGCCTAAACAAGCACTCCTCTTTATACATCAGCTCCTTCTGATATTTGTACTGCTCTTCCAACTTGTCGATTTCCATTGTTTGCTTCTCAAAATCCAAAGCCATCTCCCTTATAGTTGCAGGGCAACTAGGAGAGTCACTTGAGGGGATTCCATAAATATTTTGAGCCTGGTCGATATTATATGAAGGAGAACAAAATCCATGATTTTGTGAAAAATAAGTATACATACAAGAAGTGGATGATTTTTGATGGCACCAGGCTGCTTAACCAGCAGATTTACTTTAGAGTCGCTAGATGCTGAATAAACTTGATTTGTTGTAACAGGACCAGCATCAATCCTGAAATCTTACTACGTTATAAAAACTTGGAGTCCCACCGAGCATGCCAAAACTGTTGACACGCACGGTGCTGTATTGGTGGTTCCTCTACTGTAACAAGATCAGCGAGTAACCCTGCAACTTTTTTGATTAAAAACTTGGAGTCCCACCAGGTGTACCAAAACTGTTGATGCTGGAAAGTGCACCCTGTAGTAGGAGAATGGATTCCTACCCTCTCCCCGCAACATGGAAACCCCTCTCTCGCCTGTGGGACGGTGAAGTAGGAGAGGAGAGTCTCTAGATATGGGTTAGTTCCCTCTGATGTATCTTGTTTGTTTCAGGTAGTGCAAAATATAGGTATGTAGGTATACTGGGGGGATGAAAAGAGATAGAGAAAAAGCATGAAAACAAACAGCCTACTCTAAAAGAGGTGATACACCAAAATAAAGGGGTGACCTTCCAGATCCACTCTCAAAATTAGGGAAAATGCAAGTATACTCTACACATCTGGTAGAGGAACCAGGCTGCTAAGACAAAGGGGGAGGCTATAATGGAAAATACATAACAGAGGTTTACCAAGGTGCTGTGGAATGGACACTTGCAAGCAACTTACTCTGTTCTGTCCTTCTCAAATATTGCTCATCTCCTTTCAACTGCAGAACTGGCACCTTGTAGATAGCTGGTCTGTTGGTATTACCTGTGAAAGCATGGAAGATAATAACTAAACACAAATAATACTCATGGCATACACAGTAGATCAATCCAAGATGGAGGCAAAAACTGTATTTTTATTGATTCAAGTGGAGAATTTTGAGAGCAATGCTCTTTACAAAAGTTAGGAAGATCCTGATAAATGAACAAGTCTGCTCATTTATAGGGAAAAGCCAAGAGGAGTCTCATTGAAAAGAGTGAAAAAACACTATAGATGACATCACAAGTCTACCAAGACCATGCTTGTTGCCTCATTTTGCGTGCTGATCTTCTCCTCTGGTGGCTGGGTGGGTTTTTTCTTGTGCATTGCAAGTGATTTTTGCCACCTGATGTTGTGAGTGGCGAATTTTCTGCCCACTACAGTGGATTACATGTAGGACTTCTGTCGACGTCGGCCGATAAGCTACCGACCATAGTAGTTTTGTCGATGTTAGCCTATGTGATCTGCCGACGGCGGCAGTTTTGCTGACGTCAGTTGATGTTAGTGGCCTCTTTTTCTACACCGGTGTTGTGGGCGGCGATTTTGCTGCCCTCTGCATTGCGTGTAGGGGGTCTCTTTTTACCCACCTGTGTTGTGGGCAGTGATTCTACCGCCCTCTACATTTTGTCTGCCCTTCCTTTTTTGCTAAGTGTCGAATGCCCCAGTTTTTTCCCTTTTTCTTGTGAATGTTTGAAGACTCTGCCTCTTGCTACTGTGAATGCCAACGAACTAGGCCAATGAGCCAATGCTCTGAAATGAAGCTGTTGAACCCTGAAGGTTGACCTTGTAACTCAAAATGACTAGCCATGCAAAGCAAGTGTAGAAGGTGACCAAGATTTTGCCTGAGGGATAAAATTGGGTCAACAAGTAGGTGATACTTTGGTTCATAATTGTACGATGGATAGTGGAGCTAGTAGTACAATCATGTCTAAACAGATTACAAACAAGCTTGGCCTTGTTTATGAGCTAAATACTAAATGGGTATTACAATTGTATGGGTCACCAAAAAATATAGTAGGAATCATCAAATATCTGAAATTGACATTACATGCTTGTCCTAATGTTACTATTCAATAGGATGTTGTTGTGGTAGACTTGCCTCCTTACTTTGTTATGTGCTTTTCAAGAGACTTCACCTCAAAGATTGGGGGATATTTATCAACTGATTGAAATTATTTGATGTTCATAACTAGGTATGGTACTAAGAAAACAATTCATTCTAAACCTATTGCACATTTTGATATGGATTCATATATGCCAAGTGTTGTGAATACTAATTGTATCATCTCGAATGAAGTAATAGAAGCTAGTGAAGTAGAAAGTGGATCACCTTTAGATGGAGTTCCATATTTTTTCCTTGATGAGTGGGCTTCCACTTTACATGAGCATTATCCTTACAATTTTATTGAATAATAAGGACTTGGTGTATATTTCCTTCATGAGAATGATGCATCAATTCCAATCATGGTCAAAGAAGATGAGTCTAATGAAAGTTTGTGGTAATTGTACTTTGATGGATCAAGGAATAAGCATGGAACTAGAGCTATAATGATGTTGGTTTATCCTACAAATCAAAGATATTTATCTTATATTAATTTTTAGTTTGGTTTTTCAAACAATGTTATTGAGTATGAAACACTAGTGCATGATTTATAGTAGGCTAAGAAGATGAAAGTCAACACTGTACAGGTTTTTGGTGATAGTGAACTTATAGCTCACCAAGTAAGAGGTTTAAATGTATGCAAAAATTTGTTTCTTAAGTATTATATGAATATAATATGGGACTTAATTGAATATTTCCAAGATTTTAACATTAAGGCAATACCAAAAGGTGAGAATAAACATGTTGATAGGTTGGTTATTATTGGGGCACAATTTAATATCCCAGCTGATGTAAAAAGTGATAAAATTTAGTCACACATGAAGGTGGTTGTAAGGCCCTCTATTCAATATAATCATGAGAATTGACAAGTGTTCAAATATGATAATCAAATTGTGAGATTCTTATAAGAGGAGGTTGAGTTTTCTTTAAGAAACCAATCAAATCACTTGTAACAGTATGGTGATATGATTGTGCAACTAAAAAAAATAAGCTACCCAAGGGATTTGTCACACTTGAGAACATTTTCAATGGTTATTATTAACTAAGGAAAGATGAGTCATCCTTGTCAACAAAAGAACATTATGCCAATGTAGAGATTGTAGCTGGTAAGATTTTGAAGTTGGGTAAGGTATGTACTCCTTCACAAAAGAAATATTTCATTGAGTTATGCACAAGTTTTTCTAATATATTTTCATGGTAGTATAGTGATCTCAAGGGATTTGATCCAAGTTTGACTCAACACACCATTGAGCTAGAGGAAGGGACTAAACTAGTAAGACAAAGATAAAGTCCCATCAATCCTAAACTTGAGCCTTTAATGAAAGTTAAGCTTCACAAGCTCATAGAATCAGCTATTATATTGCCAATCAAGAATTCAACTTAGGTGGAAAACTTTGTTTTGGTATGGAAGAATAATGGTGAGATTCATTTTTGTGTTGATTTTTGTGATTTGAATAGGGCTTCACTTAAAGATCACTATCCATTTCCATCAATAGAACAAATTTTATAGCTTGTTGTAGGTTTAGAGAGGTTTTATTTGTTAGATGGATACAGTGGCTATAATCAAATTTTGGTCAAGGAAGAAGACTAATTTAAGATAGCCTTCACAACTAAGTGGGGGACATTTACATATAGAAAGATGTCATTCAGTTTATTTAATGCTAGAGTGGCCTTTCAGAGAGCCATGGATATGGCATTTTAAGGCCTTCTTAATAGGTTTGTACTTGTTTATTTTGATGATATAATATTGTTTTCAAAGAATTTATAAGATCACATGGTTTATCTAAAGAAAGTATTCTAAAGGTGCAGGCAATTTGGGGTATCTCTAAATCCCAAAAAGTGTGTTTTTTCTATTTATGAAGGTAAGCTTCTTAGATATGTTGTTTCAAAGCATGGTTTAAACATAGATTCTGAAAGTATTGACTCCATTATTGTAATTTCCTTGCATAAGCACAAAAAGACTATGCAAATTTTCTTTGGGAAAATCAAATTCATAAGGACATATATTTTAGATTTTTCCATTTTAGTAAAGCCACTTACAGCCATGTTAAAGAAGGATCAGAGCTTTAGCTGGTCCAAAGAAGGAATAAAAAGTTTTGAAGACATGAAAAATGCCATAGATAGTGCTCCTACACTTATAAATCCATATTTCACAAAGGATTTCATTTTATATACTTATGCTAACATGGACACCATTTCAGGCATTCTTATGCAACAGAATCATGAAGCTTTGGAGTAGCCAATAGCTTTCTTCAGTCAAAGCTTGGAAGTGTATGAAACAAGGTATTCTTTTATTAAAAAGCATGTCATCTCAATGATAATATCTCTTAAGAAGTTTAGATAATTGTTGTCTAATAATAAGATACACCTAATGGTTTCCCATCTAGGCATCAAAGAGTTCCTTTTGAACAAAGATATAAATGAGAAGAGATTTGGTTGGATAAAAAAGGTAATGGAGTATGATGTGTAAATTAAGGTCATAAATCTAATTAGAGGTAGATGAATTTTTGAGCACCTATCTCAAGACTTGGAAGAGGCTAATGAGGTTTTTTTTGGCATCAAATGATGAAGAGGTTACAACTTATACCCCACCTTTCAGTTGGTTTGATGACTTTGTAAACTATCTCCAAGATGGTATTTATCCCTCTCATATCAATACTTTAAAAAGATGATATTTTAGATTGTAATCAATTCCATCTTTTATTACTAATGGTGTTTTTTTAAGAAAGATATCAATAAAATGTTGCTAAGATGTGTAGAACCAAGCCAAACTCAGAGATTGCTTGAATAATTCCATGATGGACATGGTGGAGGAAATTTTTATACAATAATTATAGCCCTTAAGATCATGAGAGGTGGGTACTATTGGCCTACCATATTTGGTGATTGTCATGCATAGGTTAAAAAGTGCAAATAGTGTGTTATGTTTGTAGGAAAAATGAAGCTTGCAGTCTTATCTCTTCAGCCAATTATAGTGGATCATCCCTTTGTTCAATGGGGAATATACTTTATTAGCCTCATTAATCCTCCTTCAAGTTCAAAACATAAATGTATTTTAAATTCTATAGATTACTTCACATGTTGTATATAAGCAGTGGCATTGAAAGAAGCAAATTAAATCAATGTTCTAGATTTCTATAAAGGTTTGCTTAATAGATTTTGAGTTCCTTCAACTATTATTTCAAATAATGTAATGGATTTTTTGGGGTCTAAGATCAATCAATGGGATATCTAATATAGAATTTACCTTAGCACTTCATCAAACTATTATCCACAAGGTAATGGCCTTGTTAAATCTATGAATAAGAACCTATTGAGGTTCATAAGAAGGAATATTGAAGACAATCAGAGTTCATGGCATCTCAAGTTGAAGTCAGCTATATGGACTGATAGGATCACCTACAAAATATCAATAGCTAACTCTCCATACAATTTAGTATATGGTAAGGAAGCAAGGTTACCCATTTCTCTTAAATTTCCTAGTTTGGAACTAATGCATCAGCTTGAGTTGTTGGAGAATGAGCCTATAGAAATCATGTATGCTAAGCTTATAGAGTTGGAAGAGATAAGAAATAAGTCCATGCTAGCCATGGAGATTCATCAAGCACAAGTGAAGATAAATTTTGACAAAGGAACTTCTTCATGAAGTTTTAAGGAGATTTTATCCTCAAGTGGGATGAGGATAGACCTAAACCAAGAAGGCACACAAATTTTAACTCCCTTTAGAGTGGCCCATATATAATATCCAACTAAAAATCCCATAATGTCTTCCAACTTGTAAAGATGGATGATCAGGAGCTTCAAATCCCAATCAATGGGATACATCTGAAATATTGCTATTGAAGAGAAAAGATCCTTGTACGTAGTTAGTTTATTTTACTTTCCTCGAAGTCTATTCAAGCATAGTAGTTTCATTCTATTTTACCCTAATAAGTGCTTGTTTTCACATTTGCTTTGTTAGTTAGCTTTCTTATTTTGTGTTTCCCTTCTATTTTGGAGGATGAAGGTTAATTATTATCTGGTCAAAGGAGATTTACAATCATGGACCAGGTTTACCATTGTTTTGTGAGTTCAATATCATGTTTATGGTTTGATTCCTCAAGCATAGCCGGCATGCTTCCTAGTTGAGTTGCCAAAATGTTGACAATTTTAACCCCATAAGTCAAATTGTCACCTTTATCATTTTGAACTTTTCATAGCATGTTTGTTTGTCCAAAGTTTAGAGATTGGGCTTGTTCAAATTTTCCAAAGTGGTTCTTTTCCTTTTGAAAAAGTTAATTTGCACAATTTTGAAGGTCTTTTTCTCTTCGAAAGGGTTATTTTACACAATCCAAAAGGGTTATTTCAAATTCCAAGGGGTATTTATCCTTTGAAAAATTATGCTTGCAAAAATCCCTAAGGGATATATAGGAAGCCTAAATTGTCTCTTTCCCTTTGAGAAAGTCATTATCAAAAATCTTGAAAGGACAGTTTCAAATTGTCCCAAGGGCAATTGACAAAAATCTGAAGGGAAAATGAACAATTCATTTTTGTCGAAGGGTAACTTGAAAAATTCTAAAGGGTAGAATTCCTTTGAAAAAGGTTCACTTGGAAATTTATGAAGGACATTGGTAAAAATCTTGAAGGGTATGTAGCCTTTAGGAAGGTTCACTTAATGGATTTCAAAAGGGTAGTCTTCAAGAAATTAGACTTGGGCACTTTCATTTCTTCCATAGGGTCCATCTTGAAGGGTATGTGCCCTTTGGGAAAGTTCAAAAAAAAAAATTTGAAGGGACATTTAAAAACAACAAATGGCAATTCAAAAGAAGTTTACAAGGAAAATGACCATTGTCAAAAGTCTGAGGGGTAGTTCATAAACCTAAGGGATCACTAACAACAATGTCAAAGGAATGTACCCTATGAATAAATGCAAGGGAAATTAGGAATGAATTCCTTTGGATAATTTATCTGAAGGAATGGTTTGAAGAAAGGGAAGGGGCTAGACAAAAGTCCAAAAGAATTCTTTTAGACATTTTGTTTAAAGGTATTCTTTCAAAAGAGAGAAGTCTATAGAAATAAATGACAAAAACCAAATGAAAGGAAAAGTCCATATGCATCTCTAAAGGGTTGCTTTCATTTATTTTGAAGGGTATGTTCCCTTCAGGAAGGTTCTTTATAAGTAAATGGACCATTTATAGAAGTCTAAAGAGAATTTTATTTAAATTCTGAAGGGTCACTCAACATGAATTCCTATAGAAAATTTTTATGTAGGAAGATGATAGGCAAAAAAGCTGAAATAATTCTTTCAAGTAATTTGCCTGAAAGAAAGGAGAGAACACAGAGAATAAGCTTCAGACAATTTGTCTAAAGATGAATGTCTAAGAGAAAATCCTACATACCTAATTCCTTTAGACTTTTTATTCAAAGGAATGGTTTGAGGAAAAGCCAGAGACCTAAGACAATTCTCGTGGCAAAATGACTGAACAAAAAGGATGAAGAAAAAATGCTCGATTCAAAAACTCTAGAGGAAATGAGTAATAAAATTATTAAGGTTAAGCAAAGGTAAAGACAAGCCAAAAGAGATTTCCATATGAAAATGAATAAAGAAGATAGCCATGGATAATTTATCTGAAGATATCAAGAAATAGAGACAAAATCTATAGACAAACAAATATCCAATGATGAAAACCATAAGCAAATGGCTCAAAGAAATACATACACAAGAATAAGAGATGAATTCAACATGAAATTTCATGCAAGTGGAGGGTCATTTAAAGTTGGTTGGGATAATTTTTAGTTGACTATTTATTGTATTCATGGTTATCTCCTAGTCACTCTCATGCATCCAAAGGTCCAACTTAGCTTCAAGTGGAGTTTTCAGTCTGAGATGTGGCATGGCTTCCATGCAAGAGTTTGACTTGTCAAACTAGGTTCCACCTCATCCCTTCTACACCAACATGGAATTTTAGGCATGTTTTAGTTATGTATTTGACTAGCCTTGCACTATGGTTGATTGGTTGACAATTCATGTATGCACATTTATTTATCTTGTTAAAGGATTACAATATTCTATTAGTTTGAGTGGAGTTCTAATTTCAATTTTGGCATAGCATTCTATGTAGAGAAGAATTTTCATTCATTTGAACATAACTTACAATGAATCAAGTAGAGTTATCTTTGAATATTTGATGTGTTGATTCATGCACAAAGAAGATTAGCTTGCCATTCATTTTCAACACCAAAAGGAGTTTTCATGCAAGCATAAGACAAAGGGATTTATTTTTAGGTCTTTGGATAACACAAGTTGAATTTGAGTTGAATTATCTTCTATTTTCAATTCTAATCTCTTGGCTATTGTATACTTTTATATATAAGTTGTCTTTTTAGCCTTAAATTATATCCCTCTTTTGGCAAGACAAAATTCTACCAAAGATTGAGTTGTAACCTTTTTTAGATTAATAAAAGGATTATTATTTTTATATTCTAGCTACTAATATAGTGTATTTATGTCATTAATTTACATAATTGATAGAGTTTTCTTCTTTGTCAAGTCTTGATTCTTACCTAGTTACTAGATGGTTAGATTATGCAAGTCATGTTCTATGTTTAATGTATTTTGGCTCAATTTATAGTGGATGCAAGTGGTTGGTTAGTGCCTTGAATTAGGCTTATTCCATAATTTCCCTCAAGATTTTATCATAAGATAGAACCTTTTCATTAAATACTTTGCATATTGGTCAACTAAAGTTGAAAGTTTAGCCTTTCTCTTATCTAAATCAGTGTTCTTAAGAGCTCAAATTGAGTGGATCAATCAAAAAATAGATGTGTATCACCATCATTAGATAGGATTTCCATTCAAGTTTCTCTCTCTTTTCCTAGTAGTTTTTAGCATATAGCAAAGATCATAATTGATACACCAAAGGGAGCTATCCCTTATAATCTAGAGATTCAATCCACTGATTAGGTCACCCATAGCCTAGGATTGTTTCCATGTTTTAGAAAAATGTGAAGGCCTAAAACTACCTTCATAGGGGTGCAAGTCTGATTGATAATAGTTACATTCATAGATTGTATAGTTGTCTCATCCTTTTGAGGTAAGGTAATTACTAGTTCCTATCTTTCCCTCACCTCAAATCGGGGAATTTCATAGAGGAATTTTATCCACACTCATTCAATACATGTTACTTATATTATTTTTCAAATTCGATGGGGGCATATCATATGGGCATGACTTTCACACATTTATAGTTTTCAAATTTAATGGGAGTATGCTTTAGAAGATTGTTCTCCACACATATTTAGTATTCATCTTATCTACATTGGTAATTATATTAGTTTTTATATTTCTTCATATATAGTGGGGGAATGATTTTTAATCATATCCTCCACACTTACATAATTATCCAAATTAATCAAAGCACACAGTTATATGATTTAGATTCACAATTATGGTAGAATTCTATACATTGGTACTATTTTTATACATAGTTTCAACATGAGACATACTAATGTACATATTTTATGTAACATGTGCCTAAAATTAAAAAATCTAAATCAATTTTAGATTCCAAAACTCTTTTATGGACTATTACCATATCACAGACTTTTTTGTACCAATACCCTACAGAATTTTATAAAATTTTATTGATCCAATATACTATACTAGTTGGTTCACCTTTTTGGTATGGTTGAGGTGTTAAAAAAAATTAGTCTTTCCAAGTTTTTAGGTTGGACTTGATCATCCAACCTCACTAGGTTATATATATCATTGGTTTGAATGGTTAAGCTAATCTCAATAGCCATGTGGCAACTCACTTTTGCTCCAAAGTTAGGGGTCTCTCTCTCTCTCTCTCTCTCTCTCTCTCTATATATATATATATATATATATATATATATATATATATATATTCACTTTAAATTTTTATGTATATTTATCCTAATTTTATTTTCATATCCTTACAATGATAAATCTTTTTCAAAAAAACTTTCCAATAGGCAAGGTAATTACATCAATACACAAGTGTACTCCTAAACCTTGCTCTTTCAATTTCATTCAATTTTAATTACTTTCAAACCATATTATATGCACTAATTTTATACTGCAACATGTTCTTGGTTTTAGGCTAATCATTAACAAAGCACTCAAGTTAGGCACATGCAAAGATAAGGTGTGCATCCATAACAAGGTGTGTATCCACACCCAGGTGTGCATACACACCCATGTGTGGATTTATTTCCTTTAAAATATAAATTTTAGTACTAGATTAAAGGTGGTTGAATGTAGATGATATTTTATGATTATATAGCACCTTAGTATTTTATACTTGGAATACTCAGACCTTGGTTTTTCATCTCATTTATTTACCTTTCTTGATTCCATAATTCAAAGACAAGGTGTGCGTCCACACCTAGGTGTGTATATACAACCATGTATGCATATACACCCACGTGCACATACACACCCACATGTGCATTTATTTCCTTTAAACTAAAAATTTCATTACTAGATTAAAGGGGGTTGAATGTAGATGATATTTTATGATTATATAACACCTTAGTCTTATATACTTGGAATACTTAGACCTTGGATGTTCATCTCATTTATTTACCTTTCTTGCTTCCACAACTCTCAGATCTACTATATCTTTGTGCTCTTTAGCCTATATCTCTTAGTTTGACAAATCTTATGTTGATGACCTAGGTTTTTTATCTTGCCCAAAATGTTTAAACTATAATTATATTTTATCTCTATGAGTTCTGAATCTATACATGTTCTCCTAATCCATAGACACTAATGAATGGGATAGATAGTAGCGTCAATGTTATTTTCATGTCCTGATGCTAGTGTCGAGTTCCCTAGAGTCATCCAATTTTTAAATGAAATGCATCCTAATGGTAAGCCTAAGTGCTTTAATGTGATTTATTAATCCAAAGGTATTGATATAAATATAAGATCAACCCTCACTCATTACTCACCTATGAACACCTAGAAAAAATACCAAAGAGCATTCAAAGAGGATTTAATTGAATAAAGCTTCCCTATTTATTCCTATTTTCATACCAATCATAGGGACTGCACATCTACAGTGTTAAACCCCATTAGGTTAACCTATAGTTACACTAAGTTTTTTTAATCACATGAGTTGATTATAAAATAATTTATAGCTATTTATTTATTAATTAATAACTAAATTAATCTAATGAAATAAATTTTGTAGTAATATTAACCCATTGGCTAAATCAAATCCATTTATTACTCAGGAAATAAAATAGTCTATAAGCTTAAATTATTATCAGTGAAGTACAATAAAATGTAACAAGTATAATAAATACTAATATAATCCATAAATCATTCATAAATGTGTACATATCCACTATTATTTATACTTTTAGAATAATATACAAATTACACATCCAATATTATGTTGTATATCCTTTAAATAATAAATTACAATGTAGTATAATGTCAAATATACAAAACAATGAGTATAATAGTAAAAATTAGCCATTAAATTGCTCCATGATCCATCACATAGCTTGAGTATAATCCTAAGGGTTGAATCATCTGACATA
This sequence comes from Torreya grandis, assembly GCA_037957365.1. Classification (NCBI taxonomy): domain Eukaryota; kingdom Viridiplantae; phylum Streptophyta; class Pinopsida; order Cupressales; family Taxaceae; genus Torreya; species Torreya grandis. The sequence goes on along the minus strand of JARHVA010000535.1, from coordinate 4,953,846 downwards.
GGGAGAACATAAATTGAGTGCTTTACCTTATAGACACCTCCACACTAGGAGTGGCCCTATCCTTCATGGAGGGATAGATAATAATAGTACAAATATCAAGAAATTAATTGGAACATGTGTGTGTACTATCATTATTACATTCATAAATAAAATAGACCATAGAATCCATTTACTCTATTTAAATGATATCATCAAACACATGTAAACTATAAGCACATTGAAATGATAATGTCTCATTTCTAACATTACGTTGGCCAAAGTTTTCATTATAGAATTTAGATTCAAGAATCTAAGTCATTGTCACTCACATAAAACTCCCTGTGACTAAATCATGACATAACACAATATTAGGAGATATGTATATGAGTTACCTAATAGCATACTCATATATGTATCTCTTGTTATATAGATGTAGTTTATATATAAAGATTCAAAATTAGAATAGTGTAATACCTTGTAATAATAAATGATGTAAACAATCATCAAACAATTTGATTCTAATCACTAATTAATCCAGATGAAAACATAGATCTATTAATACACTTGATTATATACCAGATATGTTCATTAGACTAACACAATAATCAAGTTGTTATATTCCTATATTTTTAACATATCTTTCAAACTCCATTCTTGTGTATATTTATATAAAAAATTCAATACACAATCAATCAAATTATTTGAAGAATCTGAAGAAATGTTCATCATGAAATAACACTATAAATTACTCTTTTAAAAATTTGCATCTATTTATGTGCTTATGCACTAATATAGAGGAAAATTATATTATAACTAAATGACATTCTAGTGATTTCTTAATATAGGATCTACCTTATATGCTTCCATATAGTGGAATCATTAAGTCTTTATAAATCAAACTATGGTACCAAATACATCTATGTTTCTTCTAAATCAAATAGATCAAAAACAAGCATTCTCTTATAATTCATAGTTACCAATACTCAATAATTGCATATTTTGTTCATAATCCAATTCATCACCTACATTGTAAAAGATCCTTTAAAATTTTCATATAAATAATATTGTGTTTATTTTTATTTCACACTAATGCAAGTATCATTTTTCGTAACATTGTATAATTTTATTAATCTATCTATTAGCATAAGCCTTTACTCTATCACAAATTCTATTATATACTTATATAGGTAAAAATGTTTATACATCAGGTAAGGCACTATAATTCATACAATGGTCTAGGCTACTAGTTTAGGGTTAATTTTATGTATATAATGGAAGTCAGTATATCTTGTATAACATCCAAATTTACAACATTTTCTTTTACAACATATGGGGATTATAAATTTATATTTATTCTATCATAGTAGTATATGTTTATAATTATTATATCCACCTAATTGGGGTACATCTAAGAAACCACAAAGAAAATGAATGAAGATAATCACTATAATTGTATAGGTAAACCTTGGTTTATCATATCAAAACCTACAACTAGTACTATCTTTCCAAAAGAAAATAAGATCATGCACAAAATTTACAAAGTTGTAAGCATAATGACCTAAATCGAATCAATCCTTAATTTTACCAATGTTTTGTTTATAATATGGTAGAATCCTTTTATGTGTGTGTGTGTGTGTGTGTATTCAATAACTTTCACCAATAAAATATAAAATGTGTCATTATAGGTTTTCTCAATAAAATAAGTTAAATGAGTAGTTACAAGTTTAAGTCAAAATAATCTATCAATAATACCTTACAAATTTATTCCCAAGTTAACAAATATTTTTAATACATCCTAATGGCTTCTACCAATAAGAAAGAAATGATAGGAGAGGACATCTAAATTCTTATTAAAATTTATAATATTTTTTAGTTCCATTAAACACACAAAAATTACCCAATAAAACCCTCGATGGTAGCCAACAATTCTAAACAAGGTAAATACCAATAAGCTTCTAGTTTTATTGTAGGAAAAGGGGTTGGGTATCACTTTTATAGGTCTAGGGATGGAATAAAATTTTGTCCCCATGTTTATAATAGTGATTATCATAAATATATCTACACATACATGTAATCAGCCATAAATAGAGTAATACCAAACATTTATGCACTTATTATCATGAGAATATAAAATAGTAACAAAACCCATGTATTTTATGTGCATAGACTAAAATGTTACTTATCTGGTTATTAATGCTTGATGTTCAATTTCAAAATGGGTAGCTTCTTTTTTCTCTTGTAAATATATTCTCTTATTTTTCATTTTGATGTTGTGACCCTCTTTTATTTTCCACCTTCTCTTCTTTATTCCTTTTCTACACTATATGCATGTTCTACATGACCAAATTTCTCTACCAAATCCCTACCAAGATCTCCATCATGAAACTCATGTCTATAAATGCAGCATTAACCTCCTCATGTTGTAACTGATAGTTATAATCCCTTATTTTTATCATGGCTATCATTGAAACACTCATGATCCTAAAAGTTAACCAAGTCAACTTTTTGCTATCATTGCAAACAAAACACAAAATATCCCTAATTAGTCACTTTTCTCAACTTTGAATTGGATTGAAACATGATAATGGTGTATCCCTATAAATTTCCAAAGAAACATAACCTCTACACTTTATAATTTACCCAAACCAAATGCATCAAATCCCTTTTCATTTTATTTACCTTTGGGGGTCATTAAGCCAGAAATCTACATGTTAGAGTGCCAATCTAATAACACCCAAAACCTTTATAGATTATGATATATAAAGTTTCAAAGTTATTTCTAAACACTTTTGTTTTGACATTATTCTACCTTCATCATACTTTATGTAATGTCCTTAAAAAAGGTAATTAACAACTAAATCAAATTAGTCAATCAAACAAACAAGGTAATTCCATTCAACTACATTATCCTGCATTATAAACATGGTTATTAGGTCATAGTTGAAAGAGATAAATCAAGAAAATTAATATAACCTAGATTATATCACAAAATATAATATAACCATCCAAACAATAAGATATATGAAATAAACAAAATAAATGCATTTGTATTTCCACCCAATATAATGTAGTGAAAGACATCATGACACAACAAAGGATTAGCATACATATGCAAGTCATGACTAAAAATATAATCAAATCAATAAGATTTATAAAAATTAGTGCAAGTGTTATTTATTTCATTCAAAAAACTAATTTTTATGTGTGTATGGGTCCTTGAATCTCTTTTTCTCAATCCCCATTATTAATATCTACACCTCCTCTCTGATGATAATCTCCCTCTAAACTTCCTATGAAGGTGGAATAGTCCTACATCCACCTCATCAAATAAACTGGTAGTTAGCCCAAATTATACTAACAACTAGCATATAATCACAACTAGTCTATTGAATGTAAGAAATATGTAAATAAAATCAATCCACCTGATAATTAAGAATACTAATCTTATGCAATAGCTATCAATAAATATGCTAATAAAAAAATAATTAATGTAACTACTAAATAATAGTGTATACAAATAAAACTCAAAAATAAATAATAGATATACTAATTATTAACCACATAATCCACCAATTGATGCTTTAAATAGTATATAAAGGAAACTAGATGTGACATCCTCCCCCTTAAAACTATTCATCATCCTCATGACATTTAATTCAAACAATAGTTCTAAAATAAAATAAACATTAGCAAAATATAAATAATGTTTAGCAAAAATATCAACTAAAAAAATGAGGAAATAGCCGTAAAAACTCCTCATAGTCCTCCCAAGTAGCACTATCCTTAGAATATTAGTCTCACTGGACCTTGCATTCTAATAATTAACTATTATACAAGCTAATCTTGTGAGTATCAATTATTCTATTTGGTTCTAATATGACCATCCCTAGATCTTGAACCTATAATGCATTCCAATTCAAAACATGTTTAAGATCAGTAATATTCTTTCTAAGATATGAAACATGAAAATAATTAAGCATTTGTGTTAGAACCGGTGGCAAAGCAAGCCTATATGCTACAATATTAACCACTTCTAGAACCTAAAAGGGTCTCACATATCTAGGTGATAGCTTTGTTGATCTACTAAAATTTATTTCACTCTTTTAGGTCCTAACCCATAGAAAAACTTTGTCTCCAACTGAAGACTACCTTATTCTTTTCAAATCAACATAACTTTTCTTCCTATCATTTACTTTAGCCAATCTCTACCTTATTAATTTAACTTGCTCTTATATTTCAGCAAGCATATTATGTCCAAATACCACCCTATCTTCCAATTTATCTAATGTATTAGTGTTTTACACCTCCTACCATATAATGTCTTGAAAGGAGCCATTTTGATAGTTGATTGGTATGAGTTATTATAAGCAAACTCAACCAATGATAGTTATGTTAGAGGTACAATCATTGATAGGGGGGTGAATAAGTGATGAGAGATATTTTAAACTTCAATTGTAATCCTTTCAAATTATTAATCAATAACCACAAGCATTTATAAATCATACAAGATGTTCACAACAATGAATATGAAATATGATTTAAGATCACACACACAACACAAGATCTACATGGTAAACCCTCTTAGGGAATAAAACCCACTCTCAATCTTGCAAACACAGGGACTACTTGTCCTATAAGATGATTAAAAACATGAGACATTTTAATGAAGCACCCACTTCACAAGGAGCACCCACCCATAAGTATGAACAAGTACCCACTTTTTCTAGATGTTGAATACCCACACAACACATGAAATCAACATCTTTAAAAACTTTGATTGCATATCAATCTTATTGGAGAATTAATGTATAATAAATCTCTTTCAAACTCTTCATACACACTCAAAATTTCTCATAAAATCAATATATCCAAATACCCCTTTTCTAAATTTCTAGTCTTCTTCACTCATCCTTGATCTATTTTTTACTTTAGTCCATCCACTAAGCACATTCCCTCTAATATGTTTCCTTTGTCTCTATCTTCTTCTCTCTCAACACATTCGCACATAAGTCTAGAAACTATTACCTTGGTCTTCACTTTTTATACAGTCTTCATGAATATCAAATACTAGGTCAGCCATAATACTCATCTTAACCCTTAAGACATCTATCATGCTAAGACATAGCTCAAATACCATCCTCATAGGTTAGCCATAGCATCCATAGGCCACACTTAATTAGTCATCCCTTTCAATTATGCCATAATATCCCTTATAGGTCTCATGGAGACCTATTACCCCATTTAGCACTTCATCGAGCATAAAGATACTTTAAAATACATGGGCAAACTCCATATGACCCCTAAGACATCTTCAAATAAATAGTCCCACCAAAACACTCTTCTACTAAATCATAAATTGTTTAAACAATATCATGTACATAGAAACACCATGAATTAACAAATAATCAACTTTGAAGCTCCATAACTTTGACTATATAGGCATTCAGACCTTCTAACTAGGTTCTTTGAATGTGCCTTAAATTCATATTCAACTTTGCATTTTACTACATCAATAAATTCATCTTAGAACAAAATATATATCTCAAACAATTATAGACTAGTTTTCCCTCATCAATTTGAATATTCAAATTCCAACGATCACTATTCAAACATTTAAACATCAAGAACTTTAACCTCATTTCATGTTCCCTAACAACTCTAGACAAATACACATCATTGATCTCCTAAAGAGTAGCTTATACTTTACCTTGTAACACTCACCATTGATCTTAGATCAAATCTCCCATGATTGTGCCACTTAGAAACTCTACATGTCTTCTACACATTTGACTCTTTGAATCGACCTACACCATTGATCTCCATTTGTATGAACACCCACATATCATTGATCTTATTTTAGATCAACAAGATAGAGACACTTATCTTTATCATGTTTATTCTCAAAAACCTTTGACAATTTGACTTCACATGCATCGTTGGATCATAATCTGGAGAATGAATTATCACCATTAGATCTACTAAATAATGACCTCAGAATTTAATGTAGATAGACTTGATGGTCTCTGGCCCATCATAATTTAAAAGATAAACTTTAAAGGTTTATAATTTGAGCAAAAAAACACTTCAAGAGGCCAAATCTTTAGGGTACCTTCTTGGCATTATAGACAACATCTTCATGAAAACCTTTGACATCAGTTGACTTCTTAAGTACCTACATTAAATGTACAAACTTGTTGGTTCATTCAAATATGCATGATGTGCAGTGATGGTCTGGTTTCTCTTTACCTATAAGATGAATGCTTCTCTTTCCAAATGATTAAGTGACATAGCAGAACATCACCAAGACATCTATGGATGCCTCAAAACTTCTTTATCCTTAAAAATTTGAAAATGTTCCATATCTCTCCAAGATATCAAATACAACTTCTTTATCATTCATGCACTAGAACCATATGCTCTCTTTGACATCAATGACAACCTAAGACATCAATGACCATGCTCAAAAATCTCCCCCTTTGTAATTGATGGTAAAACACCCTTAAAATGACTTCATACTCATTTGAATGTATTCATTATGATATTTCTCCCCCTTTTACATTAATGGCAAAGGGTCTCTTCCTCAACATGCCAAAAATCATTCTTCAACATTATGTAAGCATTCAAATACTATTAAGATGCTTAGGATACTTACATACTTTCAATAATATGAATTAATTACTCTCCCTTTGACATGTATTAATCTAAACTTGGACTTATCTAATCATTAGACCTGATAAAATGCTCACAGAGCTTAGAAAGCTCCCCCTAACATCATGCACCATCTTATGTCATATATTATTTGACATACACCAATTTAAACTTGGGATTTTTTAATCCTTGGACCTGTCTACCTACAAAACTCACGCGATCTCTTTGATCATATATGAATATTCAATAACTTTTCAAAATACATGACTTGGTTTGATCAAGTCATCATATCAATCTTCTTGAATTTTACAACTGCAATAGACATCTTCACACTTCTATCAAAACTGAATCATCTTCACATATGATCCCCCTTAACTCATTCACATCTTCTTCAAGCCACTCAAGATGACTAAGTTAGTTCCCCCTTATCCAAACACATATTGCTTATTATCAAATTAAAAAGAATATACCTTTGTACTAAATGACATTTTGATCATTACCTAGATCACACATACTTGCTTCCATACAAAAAGATGTCTCCTAAGATCATAGGTAGATACACCCACTTGTCATAGAGGTACTAACAATCCCAAAACTTGGGATACTCTCATATTTCCATGCTCTCACTTGAATTACAATCCTTCCTCATCTTCAGATTGACTTTGAATGAGTTATCAACCTTATTCTTTTCTTTTATCTCAGGATCCTGCTTGATTTATTTGTCCATTTGGGTAGATAAGGCTTTTTCCTTAATATTTGATCTTGTTCCCTATTCTATAATGAAAAATAATCCACTTTGAACCTATTTTTCATTTACCTACTTAGGCCTATATTCACTATGAATCCTCTTCATGATAGGATTGATCATTTTTTAAGTAGAATATTGATCATTCTTATATAACCTTGTTATGTGACTGCTCTCATGAAATTTGAAAAAAATGAGGTTTCTCATATTTTACATACCTTGTGATTGAGATATGTGATGATTCCTTGGAGTTTCATTAATTAGTTCATGTACTTGATCATTTTTTCTCCTGATGAAGATATTATAAAACTTTGTAATATGATCAAACCCTTGACACTTGTAGCAAAAGATGTCATTCTTTCTTTATGAATCTATTGACTCTCTTGAGTGATGATGTTTTTAATTACCATTGTCTTTCTCATAATTCCATTCAAATTAATTATTTGAGGATATTTTGTAATATTTTTACCCATGACCAAACTGATTTCAAGATTAATAATGACCATTGAAATTTGCATACCTCATAGTATTTGGTTGTCTAATTTGATATGTCTTCATTTTTCCAATACCTTCATTCCTTGACTGATGATTGATCTTCAAATTCTGATTGTCCTTGTTCCTATCAGACTTTATCTTGTCTTGACTTACATGATTTTATTTTTATTTGTATCTAAGAAAAACTTACATGCTTTTGACTACTCAGAATATTATCAATATCATTTGAGTTTTTTTCAAACTTCACAAATGACTTCACCTTACAAGATGTCTTATCTAACTTAGCTTTTAATGACTCAATTTCAATCACATACCTTAATCTCTCATCTTATTTGGTTTTTAGGCTTGTAAATATAGTTTCTAATTGATTGTTGGGATGCTTGATAGTATCTTCATGTTCCCTGGTATCATCATTCATTCTTGCTTCAAACACATTAAATTTATCTTCATATTCCTTTATTTGTAACATCATATTCTTATTCTATTTTTCTCAATCTTTATATTTTTAAGATCATTCATCAATTCATCCCTATTATCTAAATCATCAATTATATCTTTGCTCATAGCTTGATTTAGTTTCATCTTCAAAGACACTATCTCTAATTGATACATGATACACTCTTCATCCTTATTCTTTACTTCTTCATTAAGAGTAAAAACTTTAGTTTCAAGGTGTGTGATCTCATCATGCTCCTTGACTTCATTACTCAACCTTCCTTCAAAAAGTCTAATTTGCTCCTCCTAGGATTCGATCAAGAAATCTTGTTTTTTATTCTTTCTTTGTAGTAACTTCATTTCTTCCACAATATAAAGACATTTATCTTTAAAATTGACTTTCTCATCTTCTTCCTCTAAGCTACCTTTGCCAAAGAAATCTCTACTTAAAGAACATTCACCTTCATCATCACTAAAATCCATAAACAATGTCTCCATGTCATTATTATGAAAAGAATCATCACTATCAGATGTGTTTATTTCTTTTTTAGATGATTTATTGTCTTCTTCATGATAAGGGCTCTTACTACCCTTGTATGATTCCTTCTTTACATTTTTCTTACTAAAGAACTTTATTTACTTACTACGACCCTTAGATTTATTATTTTCATCCTCATGAGATTATTTATGAACTTATTTGAGTTTAATCTTGTCTTTACCTAGACATCTAGCTATAAAATGACTAACTTTACCACATGAAAATCATTTGAAAGGAAGTTTTCCTTCATACTAACCTGATCTTACATTCAATTTTATTACAATCATGGATTCAAGTTGATCTTCATTAATATCAAAAAATTCAAGACTTAACTTGTTCTTCTTAGCTTCATTGATCACCTTGAAGGCTACTTCCTTCTTGGGAGGTCTATCCTCATCAACTCTCATCTCATGGGTAGTAAGGATGCCATGCAGTTCATCCATCTTCAACTGAGTGAGATCATGAATTTATTATATATCAAAGACTTTTAAATCAAACTTAAGTGTAAGAGGCCTCAATACCTTCTGTACTATAGTAAATTTGTCAATCACCTCTCCAAGACCTTTGATCATGTTTACTACCTCATCAAACCTTAGAATATAGGATGCCACAATATCTTCTTCTTCCATTTTGACACCTTCAAATTGCCTTTGGTAGGTCTGCAATTTAGCTAGTTTTACCTTTGAGTCTCCTCCATAGATAGTCTATAATTTGTCACAAATTTTTTTGGCAGGATTGCAATGGATCACTTTGGTGAAATCAGCCTCAGATAGACCACAAATGATAGCATTCATATCTTTAGAATTATTCTCACTCAACTTCTTGTCATCATCACTAGTTGGAGGAATGGTTGGTGTAGTAGAACCATCCATGATAGATTACCAAATATCAAATCCTAGAGACATGATGTATGTCTTCATCCTTGTACTATAAAAATCATAATTTGACCCATTAAATAATGGTTCTTGATTTGTATAGAAACCCTACTTATATTGACTTTCTATATTGTACCTTAGATCACCTTCAAGTGGTTAAACTTGTAATGAAGGTTTGGCTCTGATACCAGTTTTTAGAGGTACAATCACTGAGGGAGGTGAATTAGTGATGCAATATATTTCAAACTTAAATTTTAATCCTTTAAAACTCTTAATCAATGACCATAAACATTCATAAAGCATACAAGATGTTCATATCAATGAATAATAAAGATGATAGAAGATCATACACATAACAAAATATCTACGTGAGAAATCCTCTTATGGAATAAAACCCACTCTCAAGCCTACAAACACATGGACTACTTATCCTATAAGATTACTACAAACATGAGTCATTTTAGTGAAGTACCCACTTCACAAGGAGTACCCACCCCTAAGTACGAATAAACACCCACTTGTTCTATATGTTGAACACCCACACAACACCTATGAAATAAATAGATCTAGGACTTTGATTGCATATTAATCTAATTGGAAAAACAATGTATAACAACTCTCTATTAGTAATAAATCTAATATGTGTGCAAGGAAGTAAATATGCAAATAATAACTATCGAATCAAAAATAGGAGTAACACATTACATAGAAATTCTATGTGGAAACCTTGCAAGATGCAGGGAAAAATCATAGGGAAAATGGTAGGTGCATATTTTTATTAACTTCAAAACATAAAACAAAAACTTCCTCCTTCAACATCATCTTCTTCTCCAATTCTATCTTTCAAGCATACAAGCTTTACAAAGCTATTTTACAAACTAGAAAATAATGACATATTTTCTCAACTTCCACCACTCTATAAAACCTCTCAAATGTCCCCATTTTATATAAATTACAATGAAAATAATTATAAAGAAGTAAATGAAGAGGAGAGAAGTAAAAATATGCCACACCCATGTGGCAACACTATTCAACATATGACTTTGCTCTTGTGAGGCCAAAACTTAGAATCTGATGAGGTCATCCTCCACCAAACTCACTTTGACTTTCACCTCATGAAGAACAATAAGGTGTCCCAGATAATTTCATCCCACCTTCACATGGGGTCAAGAAATGGCATCAAAAGTCTCATGATTATCCTCCAACATGAAAGTCCACACAAATGTGCCAAAGAATTAAAAATTATTTATCTTTTGACTTGGTTAACTTAATTCCCAAGTCAAACACATGTGATATTAGAAAATGGCATCCCATTTCCTCTCTCCTCATTTTCCAAAAAATTAATATGCTTTGTGGATCATGCCATGTCTCACTTGTGCCACCTCATATGTACAATCACCTGGGTCCCACCATGGGCCCACCACTTAGGCCCCACTATGGGCCCGACTACCATGTCACCTATGAATAGTGACTTCACATATACTAACATTCTCCCACTTGAAGTAAATATACATAATGTTTTCCATACCTAGGTATCTTACCATATAGCTACCTACCATGCCTGATGTTGTCTTCATCACAATTTCAATAAGCCCAAAGAATTTTTACACCAATTAAACTTATATGTCCTAACTAGCTTTGTTAACATGTCTAAAATATTTTTTTCAATATATACCTTTGATAAAAATATTTTACCATAATCCACCATGATTTTAATGAAGTGGTACTTGATGTCAATATGTTTTGTGTGATCATGAAATACTACATTCTTCACCAAATGAATTGCACTCTGACTATCACAATGCAAAGTAATCTTTCTTTGTATGTCCATGAAGTTAACCAACAACCACTCTAACCATATTACTTCTTTACAACCTTCAGTTACAGCCACATACTATGCTTTAGTGGTTGATAAATCTACCACTGGTTGTAACTTAGAAGCCCAACTCACAGCTCCACCAGCAAGAGTAAAAACATATCCTATAGTGGACTTTCATCCATCCATATCACCACCAAAATTAGAATCTACAAAACCTCTTATCTATAAATATACTCCTCCATAGTATATTTCAGCATCTAAAGTGCCTTTTATATATCTAAGTATCCACTTCACCATAGACCAATGATCCTTTCCAAGATTTGCCATGACTTGGCTCACAACTCCCACTACTTGGGAAATATCTAATCTTGTACTCACCATAGCATACATGAGGCTCCCTACTACTGATGAATAAGGTACACTGGATATACTTGTCTTCTCCTCTTCTATATTATGACATTACTTAGAAGACAACTTAAAAATTTTAGGAAGTAGGGTACTAACTAGTTTAGCTTTCTTCATATTGACCCGTTGTAGAACCTTCTCAACATATGTCTTTTGTGATAACCAAATCTTCTTAACTTTCCTATCACTGTATATCTTTATCCCCAAAATTTATTTGGCTACTCCTAAATCCTTTATCTCAAATGTCCTAGCCAATTTAAGCTTTAAATCATTGATCCTCTTCATGTTGGGGCTTGAAACTAACATGTCATCAACATATAGCAATAAAATAATAAAGCTCCCATCATTAAATTTTTTATGATATGCATAATGATCAGCTTTACTTCTGCTAAATTCTTTGCTCTTAATGAAGGTGTCAAATTTCCTATACCACATTCTTGGTTCTTGTTTCAGACCATATAGAGATTTCTTTAGTTTGCAAACCATATGCTACTTTTATTTTACCTCATAACCCTCAGGCTGATCCATATAAATATCTTCCTTGAGATCTCCATGTAGGAATGTTATCTTCACATCAAGATACTCTAAATCTAAATTTTGTGAAGCTAAAAATACAAGTAACACTTTGATATTAGTCATTTTTACAATAAGAGATAAAATTTCATTGAAATCAATACCTAATTTCTACACATAACCTTTTGCCACCAAATGAGCCTTGTATTATTCTGACAACTCATCACTATTTTTCTTCATCTTATACACCCACTTATTACCAACACTCTTTCTTCAAATTGGAAGATACATAAGCTCCCATGTCTCATTTTTATGGAGTGATCTCATTTCATCCTCCATGGCTTTCCTCCATTCTTTTGCATTCTCAGATTCTCTAGCTTCATGATATGAACTCGGTTTACCCATATCTATAAAGAAAGAAAAAGATTATTGAAATGTAGGAGTATACCTTTATATAATCCTCTTGGTATGAGTGGACCTTCTAACTTGTGGTTGTTATACTTGGTGTTTTTCTTTCTACTCTAAAACATCAACTTTCTCTTTTTTATTTTCTCCTTCCTTGACTACTTCAGCTGGTACAACTTCAAGTGTCTATTGTACCTCCTTCCCTTTCATGGATTTTTCATTAAACACAACATATCAACTAACAATAATCTTTTTGTTAGTATGATCCCACAACCTATACCCCTTTACAGTATCTCCATAGAAAAGAAAAATACATTTCCTAGATTTCAAATCTAGCTTGGACCTTGTTTCTTTAGGCACATGGGCAAATACATCACAACCAAAAATATGTAAATCAGAATAATCAACTAGCTTACCATGCCAAGTCTCTTCTAGAGTATTTCCATCCAATGTAGTTTTAGGATATCTATTATTGAGATATACAGTTGTATTAATAGCTTTTTCCCAAAATCTATTTGCTAGCTTTGATGCATTCAACATGTTTCTTACATGTTCCATGATAGTACGGTTCATCCGCTCAGCTACACCATTCTGTTATGGAGTATAAAGGACAATATTTTGATGTTCAACTCCTTAATACATAAAAAATTTATAAAAATCCCTAGAGAAATATACCTTAGACATATAATATATTTGCCCAAACTCTTTTCTACCTGTGCCTTAAATTCTTTAAATTTTTCCAAAGCTTATGATTTCTTTCTCAAAAAATACACCCATAATATTCTAGAATAATCATCTATAAATGAAATAATATAAGTTATACCATTTATAGATTGAGTAGGGATATGTCCAAAAATATTTGAATGGATAAGTTTTAGAAAACCATAACTTTTACCTGCACTTGTAGTAAAGCTTACCCTCTTCTATTTACCAAAGATACAATGCTCACAAAAGCCTAAATCACAAGACTTAATCCCAAAAAACATACCTCAATCCTTTCTCACTCATGTGTCCAAGGCATTGATGCCATAGCATCACAACATCTTGAGCATTCTCCATAGTTGTTGCTACTACATTACTTGTCACTAAATCTCCACACAAATGATATAAGGAGCCATAAGATTCTCCTTTTTCTACCACCAAAGATCCTTTGGTAATTTTATGTTTACCATTAGTATAATTACATGTTTATCCAATCTTATCCATCACCTTGATGGGCATCAAATTCTTCTTTAAATCAAGAACATACAGCACATCTTTCAATATTTTGATTCTACCATCATCCAGCTTGATCCTTACATCTCCTCTTCCCACAAAATCCAAAAGGTGATCATCATCCAAGTAAATAGATCCTCCATTATAAGGTTGGTATCCAATGACCCAATATCTATGTGGAGACATATGGAATGATGCTCCTGAGTATAATACCCAAGTGTTTGAAATTGATCTACTATTATTGAGGTAAAATGCTTCTTGTGTGGTTTCCTCCTCTAAATTTGCAATGTTAGCTTCACATGAAGGTGGACTTTATTTTCCTTCTTTAGTTTCCAACAATTTTTCTTCATGTGGCCTATCTTTCCATAGTGATAGCATTTTACCTTATGTCTTCTAGACTTAGATCTAGAAGGTGATCTTCCATGATTGCTCCTCTCACTAGATCTCCCTCTTACAGATAATGCTTCATTACTTGAGGATGCACCAAAAGATTTTATTCTCATCTCCTCACCAAGAAACGTTGTAACTATATCTTCAAAATTATGAGTAGATGATGATGAATTATTGATGGTCATCACCACATGATCCTATCTATCAGGAATTGAACATAACAGGGTAATGGCATTGTCTTTATCATCCATCTTCACACTAATGGAGACTAGTTTGCTAACAATGGTGTTTAAATAATTTAGATGCTCCACAATGGATGAATTATCCTTCATCCACAAAATATAAAGTTGCTTCTTCAAGAAAACTTTATTTTTTGATGACTTTATCTGATACAACTTTTTTAGTTTCTCCCACAAAGCTTCTACAGTATTCTCCTCGGTAACATTGAAGAGCACAGAATCTATAAGACATAAATGAATGGTAGACATAACCTTTCTATCCATCTTGTTCTAATCTTCATCTATCATACTACTAGTCTTGATTATAAACCCCTTCAAGGCTAGAGCTTGGTCATTTTGCACCAAGAGATCCTCTACCTTCATCTTATATAAGGAGAAATTCTTGCCATCAAACTTCTCAACTTCAAATATAGTTACTCCACCTATCATTGTTGTAGGTCCTTCTTGAACATAGCACCCTAACTCAATAAAAAGCACTCATAAAGGATTTTTTCAAATATCCTAGCTCTGATACCAGTTATCAAGAATAAATCCAATACATATGCAAGAAAATAAATGCAAAAATAATAACTACAAAATCAAAAATAGGAGTAACACATTACATAGAGAGCTTACATAGAAACCTTGCAAGATGCAAGGAAAAACCATGGGTCAAATATTAGATGTATCTTTCTATTAAATTATAAACTTACAATAAAAACTTCCTCCTTCAACATCCTCTCCTTCTCCAATGCTATCTTTCAAGAATACAAGCTTTACAAAGATATTTTACAAATTTGAAAATAATGACATAATTTCTCAACTTCCACCACTCTATAAAACCTCTCAAATGACCTCATTTTATATAAATTAAAATGAAAATAATTATAAATAAGGAAATTAAGGAGAGAGAAGTAAAAATATGCCACACCCATGTGGCAACACTATTCAACATATGCTTTACTCATGTGAGGCCAAAACTTGGAATCTGATGAATTCATCCTCCACCAAACTCACTTTGACTTTCACCTCATGAAGAAAAATAAGGTTTCCCAAATAATTTCATCCCACCTTCACATGGGGTCAAGAAATGGCATCAAAATTCTCATGATTATCTTCCAACATGAAATTCCACACACATATGCCAAAGAATTAAAAATTCTTTGCCTTTTGACTTGGTTAACTTTCTTCCCAATTCAAACACATGTGATATTATAAAATGGCATCCCATTTCCTCTCTCCTAATTTTCCAACAAAATAAGATGCTTTTTGGGTCATGACATGTCCCATTTGTGCCACCTCATATGTCCAATCACATGGGTCCTGCCATGGGCCCACCACCTGGGCCCCACTACCATGTCACCTATGAATAGTGACTTTATATATACTAACACTCTTTTTAAAACCCTTCACACACACTCAAACTTGTTCATACAAGAAATGCATCCAAACATCCCTTTTGGATCTTTCTAGTCTTCTTCACTCATCCTTAATTTATTTTTTACTTTAGTCCATCCACTTAGCACACTCCCTCTAATCTCTTTATTTTGTCTCGATTTTTTGCTCTCTCAACACATTCACACACAATTATAAAAACCATTACCTTGGTCTTCACATTTTATAGATTCTTCATGACTATCAACTACTAGGTCAACCATAATACTTGCCTTAACCCTAAAAAACATCTATCATGATAAGACATGGCTCAAATATTACCCTCATAAGTTATCCATAGCATCCATGGGTCACACTTAAGTAGTTATACCTTTTAATTATGCCATAGTAACCCTTAAAGGTCTCATGCAAACCTATTACCCCATTTAACACTTCATCGAGTAAAAGAACATATGATCACTTTAAAATACATGGGTCCACTCCATATGACCCCTAAGACATCTTCAAATGAATAATCCCACCAAAACACTCTTCTACTAAAGCATAAACTATTTAAACAATATTTTTTACACCAAAAACCATGAAAGAATAAATAGTCAAATTTGAAGCTCTATGAATTTGACTGTACAAACATTTAGACCTTCTAACTAGGTTCTTTAGATGTATCTTGAAGTCTTCTTCAACTTTACTTTTTACTGCATCAATAAATGCATCCTAGATCAAAAAACTATAGACTAGTTTTATCTCATTAATTTGAATATTCAAATTCCAATGGTCACTATTCAAACATTTAAACATCGATCACTTTAACCTCATCTTATGTTCCTTGGAAACTCTAGAAAATTACGCATTATCAATCTCCTCAAGATTAGCTCAGACTTTATCTTACAATGTTCACCATTGATATTAGATTAGAGCTCACATGATTATGCCACTTGGTATCTCTACATGCCTTCTACACATTTAACTCTTTGACATGACCTGCACCATCGATATCCATTTATATAAACACCTGCATACCATTGATCTCTTATCAGATCAATGAGATAGAGACACTTGTCACTAGCATGTTTAATCTTAGAAAGCTTTAAATTTTTGACTTCATGTGTATCATTAGATCATAATCTAGATAATGAATTCTCACTATTAGATCTACTAATTGGTGACCTTAGACTTCAACATAGTTAAAATTGACAGTCTCTGGCCCATCATACTCTGCAAGATCAAATTTGAAGATTTATAACTTGAGCTATAAAACACCTCAAGAGTCTAAATCTTTAGGGTACCTTCTTAGCACTATATAAAACATTTCCATGAAAGCCTCTAACCTTAGTTGACTTTATGAGTACCTACATTAAATGTACAAACGTATTCATTCATATATGCATGACATGTAGTGATGGTCTGGCTTCTATTAAGCTATAAGATGCATGTTTATCTCTCCAAATGATTAAGTGACATACCAAAACATCATCAAGACATCTATGGATGCCTCATAACTTCTTATGTATCCTTATATACCTGAAAATGTGCCATATCTCTCTAAGCTATCAAATGCAACTTCTTTGTCATTCATGCACTAAAACCATATGCTCTCTTTGACATCAATGAAAACCTACGACATCAATTACCATTCTCAACAAGATATTCTTAAAAGTTTTGTTATTGGTCCATAAAATACATTCTCAATAGATCCTCTAAGATCTAATTTATTCTCTATGTTTATCCATTTGTTTATGGATGGTAAGTTACACTAAAATTTGGCTGAGTTCCCAAAGCTGAATGTAAAATCTACCAAAATCTGGAAGTCATATTAGTGTCCCTATCTAAAATAATTTTTTTAGGAAATCCATTTAATCTATAAATTTATTTCATAAACCTCTTGGAAAGTATAGGTGTATCATTAGTTAC
Source organism: Torreya grandis (assembly GCA_037957365.1). Taxonomy (NCBI): domain Eukaryota; kingdom Viridiplantae; phylum Streptophyta; class Pinopsida; order Cupressales; family Taxaceae; genus Torreya; species Torreya grandis. Next base: position 4,935,860 of record JARHVA010000535.1, on the reverse strand, counting down.
ATTACTAGGAATAAAATGAGCTACCTTTGTTATTTTATCCACAACTACCAAGATCATGTCATGATGGTTCCTAAACACAGGCAAACCTTGAACAAAATCCATAATAATAATTTACAATTTCTATTCAAGTATGGAATATAGGTACAACAACCCAATAGGATACATGTGTTTAAACTTGACTCACTAACACTCTAAACATCTAGACATAAAACTAGCAGTATCCTTCTTAATTCATTTTTATAAATATAAAGGTTTTAATTATGCTACCATCTTAGTAACTCCAGGATGACCTAAATATGGAGCATTGTGCAATTATTTTAGCATAATATTCTTCAAATTTTCATTATTATGCACATATATCCTACCATTTTACCTTAAAATCCCATCATTATCAAACTAAAAACCTTGGTATTTATGATCTTGAGAGTTTTTAGCACAAGCTTTCTTAACTTGTTCATAGAAACCATCATCATGTGAGAATTTTTATACCTAATCTTAGAAAGTGCTACTTATTGTAGCCAATGTTGTAATGTATCTTCTACATTTAAGGGCATTTGTAATCCTATTATTTTTTCCCTTAATATAGTTGATATCAAACTCATAGTCTAATATAAATTTTAACTAACCCTCTAACAATCATTGAGGTTGGGTTGGGTGAAAACATATTTAAGACCTAAGTTATCAATTTTAAGCTCAAAGGGTTTACCCAACAAATAATGACCTCAAAACCTGTGAGGCATGAACTATAACAGTAAGTTCAAGGTCATGAGGAGCATAATTTTCCTCATAAGGATTTAGTTTCCTAGATTTATAGGCCACAATTGAACCATCTTACACAAGATCTCCTCCTAAGTCATCTCATGAAGCATCTATTATAACTAAAAATGGCCATTCAGATTTAGAATTTGTAACATGGATGCCAAAGTAAGCCTCTATTTCAGAACCTAAAAAATTTATTCACATCTATCTAACCACAAAAAACACTAGTCTTTCCATTGGAGAGAGGTAATTTGGTTAGCTATTTTGGATAAATTTGGTACAAATTTCCTATATTACCCTAATAAACCCATGAAACTATGTACCTCATGAACATTTTTAGGCATTAGCCAATCCATGATGTTCCTAATATTAGTTAGATCCACTAAAATTCCCTCTAAAAAGATGATGTGTTCCAAGTATTATACTCTTATTTTAAATAAAGTACACTTGGACAACTTCCCATAAATATTGTGCTTATGTAAACATTGTAAAACTAGTCACAAATGCTTAACATAATCTTATTCATTCTTATAATAAATAAGAATGTCATCCTAAAATACTAATACAACCTGATCAAGATAATATTTGAAGTTTTTTTTTGAGATTCATAAATGTTGTTAGTAAATTCATTAAACCAAATGGAATTACTATGAACCTATAATGCCCATAACAATTTCTAAAAGTTATTTTTAGAATATCTTCCTCTTGGATTCTTAATTGATGGTACACTAGATGAAGATCAATATTTGAAAATACTATTGCACCATGCATTTGATCAAAAATATTATCAACTTTAGGTAAAGGATATCATTTATTTATTTTTTCTTTATTATGAATGTCATATTCAATACAAAAACAAAGGGTTTCATCCTTATTCTTCAAAAAATACCACAGGTTCACCCCATGGTGAGACACTTGGATAAATCAAACCTTTGGCCAACATTTCCTAAAGTTGTGTCTTTAACTCAACTAGATCTTTTGTTTGCATCTAATATGGTGATTTAGATTGTGGTTCAAACCTTGGAATTATATCAATGGTGAAATCAAATTCCTTTTTAGGAATTAACCCAATCAATTCTTCTAGAACAACATCCTAAATTTTTTATAGAAATAGATAGACTTCCAATGTAGGTTCCTTAGATTCACCAATTTCATCCATTTTAATTAGGAATGCTTGACATATTTTTTGATAAAATTTATTCAATTAAATGGCTGAAATTTACCCAAGATTTAACTCCCTCTAACTTCCTTAATATTTAGGTTTGGTTTTCCAAATCATCTAGACATTCAACTTTTCTAAGAAAATAGTCAACTTTGGCGTTGTGCCTAGAGAGCCAATTCACTCCTAGGATTAGATCATATGACCCTAATGGTGATGCATAAACATCAATAGTTGTTATGAAATTTGGAAACTTGATTTCAAAATCTATGATACATCTATCCATTTTAACCTTAGACTCATTCCCATACTATGCTAATCATGCATTTGCCATAAAACCAACTTTCCTAGATAATTTATTTAGCATTCTAGAAGAAATAAAAATTTCAATAGTTATAGTATTAATCAAAATAGTAACTTAATATCCAAATAAATTAATTTAAAATTCTATGAGGGAGACTTGGAATTTATCTTGTCAATTATCCACCATTGTTTGAGTACATTTTTGTAAGGTTATTTACTATGAAGAAGAGGTTATGTTCTTGATTGAGTCATATGTCTTCCACCGAGGATAATCCTTGGCATAATTATCTCCTCCATAAGTAAAACATCCTCTTGGTGGTACCTTCCTCTCAACATAATTTTCACTCTTAAATCCTTCTCTAAGATTACCTCCTAATTTTTTATTCTTAGAAGTATTACTAAATATCATGTTCTGACTGTTAAACCAATTCTTAGAATTACCATTCCATTTCTAGTTCTTCTTCTTGAAGGATGTCTTGGAACTACCAAACTTATTATTATACTTTTATATGACCTATACCAATGATTTCATTTTATTCTCTTTTTTATATTATTTTCAAAAACTTGATCCATGGTGAATGGTCCATACACTTCTACTTCACACCTAATTTAGGGTTGCAGGCCCATAATGAATTTCTTGATTTGAAAATGCTAATCCTTCTGATATTGTAGAACATACTTCAAGAGCTTTGTAAATTTCTCCCAATACTCATTCATTGATAATAACCCTTGCCTCAATTTCTAAAAATCTATCAAATTCTAGTTGAAATAGAGTTGAGGTAACCACTATGCTCTAAAAAGAGTCACTAATTGATCCCATGTGGTGGTAGTAGAATCCAGCTTCATTTTGATCTTTTTTTAATCCCCCAAGTTGTTGCTTCACTATCCAGTTGATAAGGTCCCCACACATCCTTAGTTACCTCAAAGTAATTATGAATATAAAAATACTTTTCCATCTCTGTGAGCCAAGCTTAAGCTCCATTACCCAAAACCATGCCATCAAACTTTATGGGATTTAATTTATTCATATAATGTGTAAGTTTTACATTTGTTTAAGCTCTAGCAAATTGAAGCACTTCTTCATGCCCTTATTTTGAGTCACTTCCTTTTGTTCAAGTTGTTTTTCTATACATTACTATTCCTCTTCCTTGTTATCACCATGGACTTATTGCTTAAGAGTTACTATTTTCTCTCTAGTCTCATTCAAAATAGTGAGTATATGATCAAGTTTTGTAGCTTGTTCTGCTACAAGATGATTAAGATCAGCTAGAGGGTTTGCATTATAAGGTCTTTCACTAATTGATTTACCTCATGTTATTTTCCTCAATGAAAATTAGAAGAATATAATTACGTTAGTGCACTCATTAGGTCTGAGAGCTAAACTTTAAGCTCTGATACCACAATGTTATAGCTCACCAAGATAACCAACAAATACACTTTTTTTATTTTGATCACATGAAATTACTTATAAAATCATTTACAACTCTTTTTTTATTCCTTGACAACTAAATGAATCTAATGTAATAAATGTTTTAATAATATTAACCCACTAGATAAATCAAATCCATTTAGTACTTAAGAAATAAACCAATCTATAAGTTAATATTATTATTGATTATGTAAAATAAGATGAAGCAAGTGCAAAAAATATTGATAGAATCCATAAATCAATAATAAATGTGCTTACATCCACTGTTGTTTATACTTTTATAATAATATACAAATTACAAATCTACTATTGTGTTGAATATCCTTTAAATAATAAGGTACAATGTAGTACAATGTCAAATATATAAAATAATGAGTATAGAAATACAATTGAGTCATTAAAGAGCTCCATAATCCATCACATAGCCTGAGTATAATCCCAAAGGTTGAATCAGCTGACAAAGATAAAGTATCATTTGAGTGTTTTAACTCCAAGCAAAGACCAATGATCTCCCACACACCTCCTCATTGGGAGTGGCCCTACAATTCATAAAGGAAAAGATTAGAACAATGCAAATATTGAGAAATTAACTAGAATTTATGTGTCTAATATCACTAGTACATGCAAAAATAAAATAGACAATAGAATGTATTTCCTCTATTTAAACGATATCAATAAACATGTGTAAACTATAAGTATGGTAAAATGATAATGTCTCAACTATATCATTAATTTGACCAAAGTTTTCATTTTATAATTTTGAATCATTTTCACTCACACAAAACTCTCTACTTCATGACATAACATGATATCAAGAGATAGGTATATGAGTTACCCATTGGCATAATCATATATGTATCTCTTGTTATCCAAATACATTATACATATAAATATTCAAAATAAGAATAATACAATACCATGTAATAATAAATGATGTAAACAATCATCAAACAAGAATCCAATTGATTCCAATCACTTAACATCCAAATGAAAACATAGATTTATCAATACACTTGATTTTATACTATATATGTTAAATAGACTAGAACAAGAATCAAGTTTTTATATGCCTATATTTCTAACATATCTTTCATAATCCATTCTTGTGTATAAGTATTTAAAAAATGTCAATGCATGGTCAATCAAATTATTCCAAGAATATCAAGAAGCATTAATCATGAAATAACACTATAAGTCACCATTTTAAAATATTGCATCTATTTATGTCCTTATGCACTAAGATATAGGAAAAATGTATTATAACTAAATGACATTCTAGTTATTTATTCATATAGGGTTTTCTATATATGTTTCAATATAATGGAATCATTAAGTCTTTATAACTCAAAATATGGTACAGTAAAGATAATTATATTCAATCTAAATTGAGTGAATCACAAGCAATCATCCCATTACAATTCATAGTTATCAATATTCAGTAATTACATATTTTATTCAAAGTTCAATACATCACCTACAACTGTACAAGATCCTTTAAGGATTTCATATAAACAATATTATGTTTATTTTTAGTTCACACTAAAAAAAGTATCATTATTCACAAAATTATATAAGTTTATTAAGCTATCTATTAGAATAAGCCTTAACTATATAACAAGTTATGTTATATGCTCATACAAGTAAAAATGTCTATATATCAACTAGGGAACTACAGCTCATACAATGGTCTAGACTACTAGTTTAGGTTCATGCTTATGCATTTAATACATGTCATTATATCTCATATAGAATCTAAAATTTCAAAAAAAAAAAATTACAACATATGAGGATTATATGGTTATATATATTTTAGCTAATAAATCTTAAATAAATTTCACCAATAAAATGTGAAATGTGTCATTATAGGTTTTCTTAATAAAAGAAATCGAATGAGCATCTATAGGTCTCAGGCAAAACAGTATTATGTTTATTTTTAGTTCACACTAAAGAAAGTATCATTATTCAAAAAATTATATAAGTTTATTAAGCTATCTATTAGAATAAGCCTTTACTATATAACAAATTATGTTATATGCTCATACAGGTAAAAATGTCTATACATTAAGTAGGGAACTATAGCTCATACAATAGTCTAGACTACTAGTTTAGGTTCATGCTTATGTATTTAGTGCATGTCATTATATCTCATATAGCATCTAAAATTTCAAAAAAAAAAAAATATACAACATATGAGGATTATATGGTTATATATATTTGATCTAATAACTCTTAAATAACTTTCACCAATAAAATATGAAATGTGTCATTATAGGTTTTCTCAATAAAAGAAATTGAATGAGCATTTATAGGTCTCAGGCAAAACAATATTATGTTTATTTTTAGTTCACACTAAATAAAGTATCATTATTCACAAAATTATATAAGTTTATTAATCTATCTATTAGAATAAGCCTTTACTATATAGCAAATTATGTTATATGTTCATACAGGTAAAAATGTCTATACATCAAGTAGGGAACTACAACTCATACAATGGTCTAGACTACTAGTTTAGGTTCATGCTTATCCATTTAATACATGTCATTATATCTCATATATCATCTAAAATTTCCAAAAAAAAAAATTGCAACATATGAGGATTATATGGATATATATATTTGATCTAATAAATCTTAAATAACTTTCACCAATAAAATGTGAGATGTGTCATTATAGGTTTTCTCAATAAAAGAAATAGAATGAGCATCTATAGGTCTTAGGAAAAACAATCTAATGAAAAATCATTAAAAAGTTCTTCCCAAGTTTAAAAAACTTTTTAATACACCCTGATGTCTTCTACTAGTAATAAAGAAGAGATAGGTGATGATGTGGCCACCTGCCATAGCTTTCTCACCCTCACAAGTTCATACATAAAATTAATATTTCATTAATCATCACTCATGAATTTCTCTCATAAACATATAAATGGATTCAAAAAATAATATTCATTTCATAAACTCAAATATTTTCATTAATCTCCTCTTAAAATATAAATACATGGATTAGCTTCAACAAGTTATCCTCATGACACATTCACACTTGACCTACACTAGCCAAGGAGGCATAAAGGCATTCCCAACCATTTTCTCAAGAAAAAATCACCTCCCTTAGCCCAAGATGAATACAAACATAAATATATTAAGGATAAAAAAAGGAGACAAAGAAACATGAAGCCTCATAATCCACATGGGCTCACATGTGCAAAGAAAGAGTGTGGACCAAGAAAATCATGCCATATCCTCCACATGGTTGAATGATGATCAAGGAAGGACCAAAGACCAAAATGATATGCCATATTCCACATGGGTTTGAATTATGACAAGGTTAAAATTCTCCCAAGAAAAAATATGCCACCCTTCACATGGCCTTCACATGACAAGTCAAACAGGTAAAGTGGATTCCAATATTGAATACTAAACTTTTATTCCACCACCACTAACCTCAAAAACATGATTTGATTCTCTTTTGACTTCTCTCCCATGGGAAATTCATCCCACTCCACCAAGTCAATATAGAATAGTGATTTGATGCCAATCATGAATAGTGACTCTCATGAAAATTTCTCATCAACAATAGTGCCAAATAGTAACTAATGGTGACATCTAGAATAGTGTCCTTGACACCTCACCAAGGTGACTAGTGTCTCCACATCATCAAGAAGCCTAATCACCATCCTACATCATCATCTACAACATCATCATGAATAGTACCTATGAATAGCACCAATGAATAGTGTTTCATGAATAGTAATTTCTTCATTACATCATTCTCCTCCAATTGAAAATAACTTAGATTTTATGATTTATCTAGATTTTATCCAAGCCATTTATTCTAGAAAAAAGGAAAAACACTCCACTCTTTTTTTTGTGATGAAAGATTGCACGAAGCCCTAGATGCTCTTGCATTAGACACCCAAGGTATTATAATGATCACATAGATGGGGTGAGTGTTATAACCACCCTTTTGGTCACTATGTGGAATGACCTTAGCATCCCCTTCCAATACACCATGGGCACCTAGAGAATAATCTTCTTCTATCTACACTTCTAATTTCTACACACTAGACCCAAAACCATCCTCCTCCAAAATATCATCCATGTCCCAATGGATGCATACATGGAATCCAATCTACCATAAAAAATCCCATTTATGGGATCCCACCCACCATGAATTAATCTCCTCCACCAAAATCTCAACTAGATTTCGTCTTCACTCATCATCCAACCACCTATTGGATTATCCAAACCATCAAAAACCACCATCACTTGTAGCTCCTCTCTCATAGATATAACTATATTCATCCTCTCATCCACATGTGAAATTTCATCATGTACATCTACATTATAGGAAAATATCTCCTAAATAACCACTCCAACATGATCCAAATACATGTTATCAAACTCTTCCACATGTGCATTCATTTGAACAAAAACTACATTCAATGTTTCTTCCATAGAAATATTCAATTTTCCTTCAAAGCTAGCATGCTCCACATGCTCCTCATACCCACAATTATTTTGTAAAGACTCTATAGAAACTAATCCCAAGGCTTAAATATCCTCATCTACATGTGCATTCTCTTTCACATCCACCATCATCACAATATTTGCTTGTTCTAAAACAAACCTTGGATCATCAAATCCTCTTCCAACAACTATCAGTTTTTCTTCTTCCTTTGTATTATCCTCCACATTTAACCATCTTGGCTGAATTTTTTTCTCCTTTCAACTCCACATAAATACAAATTTCATACTCTCCTTCATCCTTAACAAGGAGGTCTTCAACAATGGGCTTCTCATGAGCCTCTTCTTTCACATTGTCTTCCATGGCAATTTTCTGTTCCTCTTTCTTCTCTTCTCTTGTATGAAAATATACAAGGTTATACTATTTAATATTCCATGTGGCCATATATATTTTTAATGAAACCACCTTATATCTCATGGATTCCATCATCTCCCACACCAAACTTTCCTCTTCTTCATTTTCACATTCTCCAAATCTCTCCTGTAGTAACTGCAATAATCTATCCCAAGTCTTCAGCTTCATCACCCACCCTCCCTCTAGTGGTAACCTCCACTCTTATTTGAATTTTTCATATTCATAACCTACATACCTATAAAAAATTTAAACAATGATGCACTCCAGCATCTCAACACTCTCCTCCCAAAGAATCAGAACTTGCTCTGATACCACTTGATGTGGCCACCTGCCACAACTCTCTCACCCTCACAAGTTCATTCATAAAATTAATATGTCATTAATCTTCACTCATTAATTTATCTCATAAAAATATAAATGAATTAAAAAAATAATATTCATTTCATAAACTCAAATATTCTCATTAATCTCCTCTCAAAATACAAAGACATGGATTAGCTTCAGCAAGCTATCCTCATGACACATTCACACTTGGCCTACACTAGCCACAGAGGCATAAAGGAATTCCCAAGACCTTTCCCAAGAAAAAATCACCTCCCTTATCCCAAAATGAATACAAAAATAAATATTTTAAGGAGAAAGAAGGAGACAAAGAAACATGAATCCCCATAATCCACATGGGATCACATGTGCTAAGAAAGAGTGTAGACCAAGAAAATCATGCCATATCCTCCACATAGGTTGAATGATGATTAATAAAGGATAAAATACCAAACTTTTATGCCATATTCCACATGTTTTTGAATGATTACAAGTTTCTAAAGTCTTCCCAAGGAAAAAATATGCCCCCTTTCACATGGCCTTTACATGATAAGTCAAAAAGGTAAAGTGGATTTCAATCTTGAATAGTAAACTTGTCTTCCACCACCACTAACCTCCAACACATGATTTTATTCTATTTTTACTTCTCTTCGATAGGAGATTCATCCCATTCCACCAAGGAAATCTAGAATAGTTATTTGATTCCAATCATGAATAGTGCTCATTAGAAATAGTACTAAATAGTAACTAATGGTGACATCTAGATTAGTGTCTTTAACACCTCACCAAGGTGACTAGTATCTCTACATCATCAATAAGACCCATCACCATCTTACATCATCATCTACCACATCATCATGAATAGTACCCATGAATAGTGTTGCATGAATAGTAATTACTTCACCACATAGGTGAGGACATCTAAATTGTTATTAAAATTTGTAGGATTTTTTCAAGTTTCACAAAACATAGATTTTACCCAATAAAACCCTCAACAGAGGTTGAAAACTCTAAACAAGTTCAATACAAATAAGCTTCTAATTTAATTACATAAAAAGGGGTTTGGTATAAATTATATATATATATATCTATTATGGATGGAATAAAATTTTGACCCCATGTCTATAACAGTGATTCTAGTAAATAAATCTACCCTTACATGTAATCGACCATAAATAGAGTAATACTAAACATTTATTCACTTTTTTCATGAGAATATAAAACTATAACAAAACTCATGTATTTTTGGTGTATAGCTTAAAGTGTTATTTGCCTAGTTATTAATGTTCAACATTCAATTATATAATGGGTAAGTTTTATTTTTTCTCTTGTAAAGATACTCTTCTCTTATATGTCATTTTATTATTATGTCCCTCTTTTATTTTCCATCTTCTCTTCTTTATTCATTTTAAACACTCCATGTATGTTTTGCATGACCAAATTTATCTCCCAAATCCATGTCAAGATCTCCATTATGTAACTCATGCTCGTAAATGCACCATTAACCTCCTATTTTTTGTATACTAGAAATTCTAATCCCTGATTTTTGGCATGGCTATCATTGAAACCCTCATAATCTTTAAAAATGGCCAAGTTAACTTTTTGCTAGAAATGCAAACAAAACACATAAAAACTCTAATTGATCAATTTTCCCAACTTTGCATTGCATTGAAACATCATAATGATGCATCCTTAGAAATTTCCAAATAAAACATAACCTCTTCACATTATGGCATACCCAAAACAAATGCATTGAACCCATTTTCATTGTATTTACCTTTTGGGGTTATTAAGCCATAAGTTTACATGTTAGAGTACCAATCTAATAACATCCAAACCTTTATAGATTAAATGTTTAAATATTCAAGTTATTTCTAAACACATTATTTTGACGGTATTCTTCCTCCATCATAATTTATGTAATGTCCCAAAAAGTGTAAATTAACAACCAAATCAAGTTAGTGAATCAACCAAACAAGTAGTGACATTCAACTACGTTATCCCACATTACATGCATGGTTATTAAGGCATAGTTGAATGAGATAAATAAAGAAACCTAATATAACCTAGATTATATCACAAAATATAATGTAACCATCCAACCAATGAGATATATACACAATCAACCAAATAAATGCATTCATATTTCTACCTAATATAATTTAGTGAAAGACATCATACCACAAAAAAGAATTAACATACATTTGCAAGTCATGACTGAAAATCCAATCAAATAAACAAAATTTAGAACAATCAGTGAAAGTATTATTTATTTCATTCAAAAAATTGATTATGGTGTGTGCACAAGTCCTCAAAGATTTTTTCTTAATCTCCATTGTTAATATATGCACCCCCATCTCTGATGATACTCTCCCTCTAAATTACCTATTGGTGGAATAATCATACATCTACCTCATCAAAAAAATAGTTAGTTATCCCAAATCATACTAATAACCATCATATAATCATAACTAGTCTATTTAATGTAATAAATGTGTAAGTCTGCCTGATCATTAAGCATACTAATCATATGAAATAACTATCAAAAAAGATATTAATCACAAGATAAGTAATGTGACTGCTAAATAATATAGTGTATACAAATCTAACTTAGAAATAAACAATAGATGTACTAATTATTATTAACCACATAATCCACCAATTAATTATTTAAATAATCCATAAAGGAAACTAGATGTAATATACAGGTCTGAAGCACTAAAGGATTAGCCCAAGAGACCAATTTTTCAAGTTACAAGCTAGTTCATGGTTACACTTTCTTTGCACATATTATATGATTCACACACAAGCCAACATATATGGGAGAACTATATTAATTGGAGGCCCTCTTTATAGTATTGGCTATGTATGTAGCACCCTCTAATAGTGGAATCTTTAGGGTCAGCTCGACACTATGTGACCACTAACCCATTTTCCCCTAAGTTCACTATGAATATGGAAAGCTATAGTTTTTCCATTTCACAAGGAGTGACTATTCATGACCCATATCCAAATACACCAAAGTGGCGGAAAAGTAGAAACCAGAAGCATCCAGGTGGTCTCATATTATTTTAGTAGATATTTCATACAAAAAACTAGCATCAAACCTAGATAGTAGCATCAACACAACCATCTCAAGCTGATGTTATTGTCCAAAGAGCCAAAATTATTAGATCTAAAATTCATTGATTATTCCAAAATCTCCTTCCCACTTGATTTCTAATTTTTCTAGATCTATAACTACAAAACAAGCTAAGTACATCACTTTTTTGTCATTTCCATATATGTCATAGTTTTATTTTCCATATTTAGACAATCTTAGCATAATAAATTTAGTGTATGCTTATATATGAGTTTAGCACCTAATTTTCCTACTATAGATCTGATTATCACCCTTATGCCATTTCATTTCTATATACCCTTTTAACTCTAGATAACCCCAATCTAGATTTTTAGGTTTAAACAAATATGTTATAACATAGAGTATGGTTAATGTGGACTATGACCCTAATTTTAAAATATGATAATATTGTTTAACCCTAAATTGATATGGGTTAGTATAGTACATGGTTAATCATATAAAATTAAATAAGCACAAGGGTGATAAAAAAATCTATAACATGTCAATTAATTTACAAACTCAGATAACAATATTCTAAATTTAAATGTTGAAATAAGGTAAAAATAGAAATTACATCTATTGATTGATATTGAAAACAATTATAAAAAAGAGTAATTAGATAGTTTATTATGTGAATGCAGATATGATATGGAATAATTTAGAATTAGACTAGATTTGGAATTTGGATCAATCATCATATTTTAGAAATTTATATTTTGTGGTCTCAAATGTTTATGTCAGACCTATGCAGTTGCATTGACACTAGTGTTTGAGTTGGACACAAGTGTCCATTACTTAATATTTAATATATCTAAGTGTGACCACCTTAAACCTTACAAGTTTTTTGTTTCTTTTTCCCTAGTGTGTTCATATATTATACACAGGCTATCAATCTTTGTCAAATGATCAAATCCCAGCTTCTTCACCCTTGTAGTGGTTGTGGGAAAAATAGGTTAGTGGGCACATAGTGTCAAGCTACCCTAGGGACCCCTCTATCAATGGGTGCCACCTTAATATAAATATTTTTAAGAGGGCCTCACATTTATGTAGTTCTCCCCTACACATTGGCTTGTGTATGCATTAGGATGGACCATGTAATAAGTAAGCACATAGAGTGACCTACCTTACAACTTGTAAAATAAGGCTCATGGAATGTTCCTTCAATACATCAGACCTATAGATAGGTTTTCCCTATGAATGATATTGAAATATAAAAGAATAGGGAAGTTTTACTCACTTGAATTCTAGATTAAATACTTTTGGTAAGTTTCCTTGTGAGTTTCTAGGTCTATGCTAGGTAAGGAATGAATGAAGATTGATATTGTATATATACCCATCCATTTTAAAAATATCTCACCTTAAATCACTTAGGTTAACCTTTAGGATATATTTCATTTTAAAATTTTATGACTTTAGGGCACTAGAAACTTAGTTTGGCATATGACACTAGTGCCGACATAAGCATCCAACTAGAATGTAGGTGTCTAAGAAGGTAGAAAATAGGTACATGCCCAAAACTTGTAGAGGATGATAATAATTAGTTTTATATAATTTTTAAAAGTGTAAAGGACTAGTCATTATAATAATAGTTTTCATACTAAGAGATAATAAATTTGGCATAAATAGATATTGAATGTGAGCTTTTTAGCAATGGGAATGTCTCAAAATTGGAGGGTAAAACCATGATAAGTACTTGCCAAGTAATAAATATTGAGGTGCTATATAATTCACATTTAGTGTCTAAAAATACTATAAAATTCTTTGGCTAAAGTAATATTATAATTGTATACATTGTTAGTCCACCATAATTTATAGTTTACCTAGTTTTTTGAGGTCATTATTGATAGAGGTGTACTTAGGGTATGTATTAATGGCTGCATGTAATAGTAATTATACTTTCACATATGATTCTTAAATGTTTTTGTATGATTTAATTATCATTATCTACCCATTTTTTAATGGAAGGGCCACTCTCAATGGGGAGGTGTGTAGGAGATCATTGATCTATGCTTAGAGGTAATGCACCCACATGATACTCTCCCTCTCTATAACTAAATATTAATCGATCCTGATACATAATCATGGTTCCTACACTAATTATGTGAGTCATTTAATTGAATATATATTTCACTTTGGTACATTTTATATTATTTCATTTTATTTTATTACATAGCAGTGGATGTTGGTAATCATGTACATTCATTATTTAACATGTTTTACCATAACAGTGAATGATGGTGTAGACATTTGTCCCATTGGGTTTTTTCTACATGTTCTAGTCAAGCTTGCTTAGGTTTAATAAATTTCCTTAAGAGGAAAATAATCCCACATGCATGAGGATGTTAGGACTTATCTATTTTCCATCTATATAAGGAACCTTCCTATGTACTTTTTGGCTAATGCTTCTTAATACAATTTATTTATTGTGAAGATAAGTTTATTTCTCTTTTGAGTTATTATTTTTAGGTTTCACTACTCAATATAGGTTTTCTCTATGTGCTTTATCATATCCAATAGATCTAATTATGGCCCACTTCGACATGGTATCAGAATATTTCTAGTAGCCAAATGCCATTGTTCTTATGGTGAGACCTTACATTCAACTTGTTCAGATGTTTTTCATGATTTTGTTTTTTCAAGAGTTTGGTGGCATTTATTGAAAATACATGTTGTTATATATAACTTAGGTCTCCAAAATAAAAACAAATAGCACTGTTAGATTTATAAGGTGTCAAAACCCTAGGATTGGCTATAAACATTACCTAGTTTTGTGACAGTCAATTTTTTGCCATTTTTAGAGGGTTTAAAGGTGCTTTTCAAAAATATACAAATTTCATAATGTCTGGTACTCGAACCTAGAAACATTATTAGGTTTTTTGGGTTTTTCAAAAAATGAAGTGGGTATTTTTTATATTTATATAAAGACATATAAATGTTTCAAGATTTGGGTTCTCTTTATAGCTATTTTCACCATTTTTGGCAATTCTCTATAGAATTTAGGGCTTAGAATATTTTTAGCATCTTCAAGCCTTCTTTCATATTTTGATGTAGCACCTAAATTGCTCATGAATTTTTGTACATTAATGAGTCAAAAGGACCATCGACCAACCTCGGCTAATGTAAATACATGACTATAATCCTTTATGCATCTATGACTTGTGCCTTTGTAAGGTCTAAGGTTTGTTATCCTGGCTACCTCAAACATAGTAATGTGATGATTCATGAAATATATAAGGTACCATCTCAGATGTATCAATGCATGAACTCTATGCACCATTCCTTTGTAAGGCCTAATAGCTTGACCATGAGGAGTGCCACTACCTGATTGTATGACCACACCTTCATAGGTCTTTAGGTCTAGAGGACCACTTCCCCACCAGCACTAGATGTATAAATGACCACCAATAGACACTTCCTTCTTGATACATGGGCACTAATATCAAATTTAAACTAGTAGTTTGTGACATTATTCATTGGCAAAAAGGGGACATTTTGAGAGTGACATCACTCCCTAAATCACATCATAGTGCAAAGTGACATCATGAAGGGGAGAGACCTCAACCTACCACTTAGACCCCTAGTCATATAGTGTGGTAACCTGAAGGGGGCTTAAATTTGGATTCCCACTAGTTGTGTCTTAACTCTAGCACCCAATTCACATTTTTTCAAAGTTTGTAAAGTGGAGGATCACCTTGCCATATTGAAATTCAATCAAATATAAATTTTATCCCATTAGTCCTTTCAAGGTGACATTTTTTTAAAAGTGTATTTTTTTAATCTATTCACATTGATGTTATTATATTTCCTTTTTAGTTTGCACCTCTATATATTTAGGGGGTGTTACATTACCAATTTATAGCACACACAGTTCAATAATAAATTCATTTCTACACCATGTATATTAGTTCAGTTCTACTTCTTACACCATTCAACTATTGCAAGTGGAAAGTCAAAGTGAAAATCCTCTTGATAAGTAAAGGCTTATGCTAAATCATGATGGGTACAAAAATATAAATGACACTTGATGCAAATAAGATGAAATGGTAAAACCAAAGTGATGAAACTTATAGTTTATTATGCCTATCTATGTCTTCCAACTTGATTTTTCATATCAAATATGTAACAACTCCAAATCAAGTGTGGACCTTCTTAGATACACTCTTTGTAAATTAGGGTAAAATAAGGGCTTGTGATTTGGATAATGATCTCATCAATTTGAGACTAGGTGGATTTGATATAATATAAGACATCTTCACAAAGTTTAAATCACTTGGGTTATAATTACAAATATGCAGCATTGAAAAAACATGATCAATTGATTCTTTCCATCCTTGTCAAATTAGATATGACTATTTTATATTCTTTTCTACCTTCCATACCACCAATCATGCCCTTAGATCTGCATGGACAATGTCATCCTTAGATGACTTTACTACTAACTTGACTTGGGATTAAGACAAGCTCATTCAAATGGGTACACTAAAGTCCTCCAAATCTCATGCCTTATTTATGAGTCAGGATAAAAAGAATACTTATAGTAGTAAGGAGAACAAATAGAACAAAAAGGACCTAGACCAAAGAAAGGGTCATAAATCTGATGCTAATCCAAAAGCATAAAAAGTGTCTTCCTCTTTAGATGGGAAACCCAAGAAAGAGTGACTCACATGTGGTTATTACAAAAAATCTAGGCATGATGAAGCCAAATATATGGATAAGCAAATTGACCAACTAAAAAAAACACTCAAAAATCACAATATCAGTGTCCCTAATTCTTCCACTTAGATTCCATCATCACAATGGTCTTATAAGGCTAAAGATAGTGATAAGTGAAAAGATAAGGGAAAATCACTTGTTGAAATTACATTCCAACCTTCCACATGGGTTATTAATTCTAGTATATCACACATGGCTTCATCATAGGACATGTTCACATCCTTGGAGTCTTGTTATATACCTTACATTTTATTGGGTATCATACTTCCATATAAGTTAGTGGGAGTGGATCTGTTGAAGTGAATGATGGGATATTTCATGATGTTCTATGTGTTCCCTCTTTATCCACCAATCTCCTATCTATTTACCAGATCACTCACATCAGTTCAAGTAAGAGAGTTGAGTTCATACCCAATTCCATGGTTATTAGGGAAGGTAATAATGACTCCATTGTTGAAATTTTTTCTATGCCCTTAACCCATAGTGCATCTAGTGATATGTGTGGTTGACTTGTGGCTTACACACCTTCATATTATCTTGTTGCATTTCTTGATGTTCTTAGTATGGTCAACCTAGGGAATAACCATGTCTAAGTAGAGTTTATATAAGAGGTATTGGTTCATATTTTATCATCATATTATGAATTATGTTTTTATTGTATTATTGTAGAGGTTTCCCCCTTGAAGTGGCTCAGTCATAATATTTAAGTACTATGTTCTTTCACTAATTATTATTGTGGATCCATTTATTATTCTCTTAGTTATATGATATATAATTATATTATTTAAAATCATCTAATTAATTTCCTTACAAGTGGTATTAGAGCTTCAATTTGGGCATGTTTTTATGGTGCAATTTTTTTGGAGCACTAGCAGGCTGAAAAAACATAACTTATGATCTGGGGAGAATTAATTTTTTTTGTACCTAAAATTTTATTCATGAGTTTTTTAACAAAAAATTAAAAAAATACCAAGGTAAAAAAAAGGATATAATTTTTTTACATTATGCAAATTAGTGGTCATTGTATTCATCTCTATGAGATGATCACAATAGTATATTATACCATTACACTTTTTCAAGCCAAAATTTTCACCCTTGTGCACAATAGCAGTCATTGGATTCATCATGGTGAGATGATCATAATGGTGTATTCCATTGGTACAATTTTTTAGGGATTAATCCCTCATAGGTTTTGTGCATGGCTAGTTCAAACACTTTTGAACACAAAAAAGGGAAAGAAACTCTAAAAAATCCTCACAAAGATGGCATAGAGTCTAGAACTTCTTATCTATGTATTTCATAGGTAGCTTAACAACTTAAGTTAGAGTTTTAGGTTATGGTAAAAAAAGATGATTTTGATATGGTTCAAGGGTAAATTATAGGCTTGAGAGGGGACTTGGATAGAATGATGGATCAATTACAACAAATACCTAGGTAATTGACCAACTTGTCAGCTCAACCACTATAAAGTAACCCTCCACCACTTCAGTTTGGTTCTCCTCCTCCAAATAATACCAATACCAATCCTGAACCTACGTTGATGTTTCCAAAAGTGGACCTACACAAGTTTGATGGTAATGATCCACTCACCTAGCTCACTCAAATTGAAAATTTATTTTATCTACATCAAACTCCATGTTCACAAAAAGTGGTTATGGCCTCTCTATAAATGAAACTTGAGCCATTCATTTGGTATCATTGGTTGTGTACTCAAATAAAAATAAGGGTGTCCCAATTTCATGATTGATATTTTTTGAGGAATTACAACTCCATTATCTCAATAATGTATCTAAAAACTAATTTAGTCATCTAGCTAAGTTATGCCATATTCATACTATCAAGGACTACATTCATCGATTTTAGAATCTCTCCTTACATGTGGTGGACATCACTAATGAAAATATGACTGACCTATTTTTGGGTGGCCTCAAAGATAGCATCTAATTATAGGTTTGAATGTTTCATCATAGTATTATGTCTGAGGCCATATCAAGGGCATGCATGGCTAAATAAAAATATTTAATCATACAAAGACCTTTCACCAATGTTCATGAGTGCACCTTCATAGCACCATAATTTTTGTATCCTACCAGATTAACACCTTAGTAAGTGGAATAAAAGCATGCAAAAGGTTTGTGTTTTGGATAATATATCAAATGGATTAAATGACATCGATGTGTTGAAAAAAAAATTTACATTGATGGTGTCAATGAGGATGAAGAAGATGAGGAGGCTTTAAGGGCATGTTTATAAAAACCTAAGAATGAATATGAAGATTCTCAACCTATTATTTCCTATCATTCCCTTTTAAGAATTAGTACTCCTTAAACTCTTAAGGTGGTGGGTTTCTTGAAGAAATAGAAGGTGACTGTGTTAATTGATTCTAGGAGTACACATAACTTCATCAACAGTACGTTGGCTACTCATTTGAATTGTTTCATTTACCCAACTCTAGACTTTTAGGTCAAAGATTTCCAATGGTGGTATGTTCAACTATTATGGAAAAATACATAGCATTAATCTTGCTATGGGAGACAACTTTTTATATTCCCCTATGTTTGGTATTCCCATGGGAGGATCTAATAGTATTTTGGGAGTGCAATGGCTCATGAATTTGGGAACTATTGAGATGAATTTATAAGAAATATCCATGAGGTTCCATTTATAAGGTAGGACCTTTGAACTATGTATATTATGGGCTAAATCTTAAAAATTGGTTATTCCCACCAGATGAAAAAATATTCTCAGAAAAGGTGCAAAAAATTTTATGGCATGCTTATTTTCCATAGAGGTTCAACCAACCAAGGAGTCTGTACATCCTAATTTTTAAAGGGTGATGGATAACCATTCTATTATTTTTGGTGACATGCCAAAATGACTTCCTCCAAGTTGTACACATGATCATGCCATTAGGCTCATTCTAAAAATTACACCACCTAAAATCAATCCCTAGAGGTATACCTATGCCCAAAAAAATAAAACTAACAAGATGGTATAAGAGATATTAGAGGTGGGAATCATTTGACATAATTAAAGTGAATATTCCACTTCTATGGTCATGGTGAAAAATAAGGATGATAGTTAGAGGATGTGCTAGACTAAGAGAACTCAACAAGTACACCATCAAAGATAAGTGTCCTATTCTGGTAATTGATTATTTGTTATATGAATTTCATGGTGCTATTTATTTTACCAAGTTATACCTTTGCTCTGGGTATCATCAGATTCATATATGTGATGAGGACATACTTAAAACAACTTTTATAACTCATGAAGGCCATTATGAATTTATGGTCATGCATTTTGGACTCAAAAAATCACCATCTATATTTTAGAGTTTGATGAATACTATTTTTATTCCATTTTTTAGAATGTTTTTATTATTGTTTTTTGATGATATCCTCATCTACAAAAAAAATTGGAAGACCATTTGAAGCATGTGAAATAGGTTCTTTCAGTTCTAAAACAACATCAACACAATTCCAAACCTTCCAAATTTGATTTTGGTGTCCAAGAGGTGGATTAATTAGTTTATATTATTTCACATGAATGAGTGAAAGTTAATCCTAAAAAAATCCAAGTGATGATGGAGTGGTAAGTTCCCAAGACCCTTAAGAACCTCTGATATTTTTTTGGGCTAAGTGGTTATTATCGTAGGTTTGTTAAAAATTATGGTAGAATTAAAACCCCACTCACCTCTTTTCTAAAGAAATACTTCTTCTAGTAGACTAATTCAGCTACCAAGGCATTTGAACCACTTAAAATGTCTATGTGCACAACTCCAATTTTGGCTACTCCTAATTTTTCAAAAGCTTTTATTATGGAGTGTGATGTATAGGGATATGGCATAGAGGTTGCACTCATGCAAGAGGGTAGACCAATGGCTTTTGAAATTCACAAACTAAAGGTAAAAAATAGGCTCAAATTAATATATTATAAAGAGATGATGGCTATTTTACATATATTGAAGCAATGGAGACCTTATCTAATGAGTTTTCACTTTTAGGTAAAGACTGGTCATAATAACCTCAATTTTTTTTGGAACAATGATTATCATCTGAAGAACAACATAAATGGGTGATTAAAATGTTACGCTATGATTTTTAAATTATGCATAATAAAGGTAAAAATAATTTGGTGGTAGATTCCCTCTTCTAATAGGATGAGTCAGTTGAGGCATTGTTATATGCCATGACCATGTGGTAGGTAGATTGGTTAGAGGAAGAAAGATCATAATAGGATAATAATAGTGCTATCAAGTATTTTGTTCAAAAATTTTATTAGGTTTTTTATGAATATGAAAAATTTACATGGAAATGGAAAACATTATGTTATAAAGATATATTATACCCCTATAAGTATTCTCTCCTCAAACATAAAATTCTTGATGAACTTCATGCCTCTCCACTGGGAGGTCACTCCAAATTTTTGAAAACATATCATAGAATCGAGAAAGATTTATTTTGGGAAGGACTCAAGGGGGATGTATAGAAACATGTGGTTTAATGTATGGTATGTTAACAAAATAAAAGTGAAACCATTAAGACCCCAAGCCTTTTTCATCCTTTATCTATCCTTAGCCAACATTGGGAGGAGGTTTCCATGAACTTCATTATGGGGCTACCACATTTTGAGTGTAAAAAATTAATCATGGTAGTTATGGATCCATTCACCAATTATGATCAGTTTTGTTCCTTATCATAGCCATTTTTTTCTATTATAATAGCTTCTAATTTTCTCAATATAGTTTAGAAATTGCATGGTACTCTGAAGATCATTATAAGTGACTGAGATCCCATATTTACTAATAATTTTTTGACTAGATTATTTGCATGTTTGGGAACCCATTTGACTCATTGATCATCTTATCATCCTCAATCTGATAGACAAATAGAGGTAGTCAATAAATGTCTCGAAGGGTATCTTCATTTTTATTTTATTTTGATAAACAAGACAAATGGGTTCATTAGATGCCACTTATTGAATGGTGGTATAACACATATTTTCACACTTATTCCAAGACGTATCCCTTTGTGGAATTATATGGGTATCACCCCCCATCCATAGTTTCAGATTTGATAATGCATCTTAAGGTTCAAAATGTTGAGGAACACATTCACCATCAACATGAGTTGTTAGTCAGTTTCTAAGAGAATTTAGTAATGGCACAAAATCAAATGAAAGTAGTAAGTAGATCAATATTGTAGTAAGTGGAATTTTGACATAGGTGATTGGGTATTTATGAATTTACATCCATATAAGTAGATGTCTCTGAAGAAATTTAAAAATTATAATAATATGTCACCTAAGTATTGTGGCCCTTACTAGAACTTGCAAAAAATTGGTGGTGTGGCTTATAAGCTAGAATTAACCCCATCCAATCGCATACATATGGTATTCCATATATCTTTCCTAAAGAAAGTAATTAGACACAGGGTTTACACTTAGACTAAGTTACCTAAATTGGATGAATAAGGCCAAATTATTCTAGAGCTTAAAGAGATCCTTCACATGCACACTAAGCAACTACGGACCAGAGCCATTAAGTAATATTTGATCAAATGAAATAACTTGGATTTTAAAGTTGCAACATGGGATGATGAAGCATTCCTACAACAACATCCTAGTTTTATTAAATGTTGAGGACAAAAAAATTTTGAAGGGAAGGGCATGCTACATCCTTAACTTATAGTTTATCTAGGGATATGTGTGGTTGACTTGTCACTTATACACCTTCATATTACCTTATTGTGTTTCTTGATGTTCTTAGTATGGTTAGCCTATAGAAAAACCATGGCTAAGTATAGTATATATAAGAATTACTAGTTAGTATTTTATCATCATATTGTGAATTATGTTTTTATTACATTATTATGGAGGTTTCCCCCTTGAAGTGGCTCAATCATAATATTCAAGTATTCTTCTCTTTCACCAATTATTGTTGTGGATCTTCTTATTCTAATCTTAATTTTTTGATATATAATTCTATTGATGCAAATCATATAAGTAATTTTCTTATATTTGGTAAATCAAATCACCAATCCAAGATAGACACTTTCTCATATTTTTCTCCTGATCAACCCTATACTGCACTACTCACTCATTCAGATGAGGTGAGTAAACTATGGCATGAGTGATTCGGCCATATCAACTATCACAACCTAGAGTAACTCGGTCATCAAGACATGGTTTTAGGGTTTCCATGAGTTAATTTTTCTAAAGGAGTTTTCTAGGGTTACATTATTAGTAAGCATCTAAAGGAGAATTATGATAAGGGCAAATCATAGAGAGCTAAACAAATATTGGATATTGTTCACTAGTGACATTGTTGGCCCATTTACAAAACCTTCATTCAATGGGACTAAATACATGTTAAATTCCATTGATGACTATTCAAGGTATACTTAGGTATATTTTCTTAGGCATAAATTATAATTCTTTAACCATTTTTAAGACTTAAAAACACTTGTATAGAAATAGTCAGGTAAATCCATTAATATTTTACACACCAGTAATGGTGGTGAGTATGTAAGTAACCATTTTGAGAAATTTTGTACATTAGAGGGAATTGAAATACAATGTATTGTTCCATATAATCCTTAGTATAATGGTGTTTCAAATAATAATAATTATTCCTTGAAGGAAATGGCCAACTATGTGCTACACTACAAGTCTCTTGCACATTAATATTGGGTTGAGGCCATCAATTGTGGTTTTTCATTCAAAACCAAGTACCTCATAAATAATTATAGTGAGTCACTCCTTTTGAAGATTTTAATGGTTAAAAACCCATAGTATATCACTTCTAATTATTTGTTCACCTTCTATGGCTCACATTCCCAAGAATTAATGTAAGGCATTAGAACCTAAGAGTTAGTCTTACATATTCATTAGATATCTTGAGGGTGTTAAGGGATAAAAGCTTCTTTATACCACCACTCATATTTTTTAATTAAGAGGAGTGTTCATTTCACATAAGTTTTTTTAGACTCTACACTCGACACCTCTCACCATTCCTTAAATGCACTTGGATTTGATGACAATTTTGATGATTCAGATCCACCTGATGAACCTCCTAATGATCTAGATTCTTTTTTTAGTTCTAAAAATTAGAATCATGATGAAGATTCCCCTCCTCCTAGACTACATTTAGATGATGAGGAATCCCCTCTTAACTCTTTTAGCACTGGTCCTCTTTGGTCTAGCCTGGTACTATAAAGTCTTAGATAATGGCTTGGAAATCCATCAGATAACATGTGAACCCATTCACAATTCTATGATGCCCCACATGCTTTCATTTCATCTATTTTTTATCCATAATTGTTTCATGAGGCATCAAACACTCTTGAGTGGGATATTTCTATAGAATAGGAGTATAGCTACTTATAGAAGATAATTGCTTGGGATTTAATCCCACTTCTTAAGGGAAGAAAACTTGTTCAATGTAAGTGGATCTACTAAGAAAAAATTACACCAGATGGGTTAGTAGATAATTTTAAATCATGTTTTATAGAAAAGGGTTTTTCTCAAGTGATTAGCATTAACTACACTAAGATGTTCACCCCATTTTCTAAAATGAACTCAATCTAACTCTCATCATTGCCACAACACATCACTAGGATGTTCATCAGATGGATGTGAAGAGTGTATTTCTTCACAGTGACCTTAAAGAGGAAATATACATGGAATAACCATAAGGATTTGTGGAATATTCTTCCTTAGTTTTCAAATTTTGAAAATATATCTATGGCCTCAAACATGTTCCTTGAGCTTGGTATGCCGATATAGACTCATTTTGTCTTTTGATTGGGTTCACTAGATGTCATTTTGATCCAAATGTCTACATCTTATGGTAGGATGATTTACTATTGATTATGATTCTCTATTTGGATGACCTATTGATCACAGGGAGGTCTTCATCCACCATCACAATAATTAAAATTACTTTGTCTGATAAGTTCTTAATGATATACATGGGTTTTTTGCATTACTTCCTTAGGATTGAAATCACTTAGTCAAACTTGAGGATTACTATTGCAAAATCCAAGTATTCTCTTTATTCGATTACATAGTTTAGCATGGCTGACTATAATCCATCTCTAACTCCTTTTCTATCTAGTGTAAATCTTGAGGCTAATTTCCCATCTCTATTGGTTTATGTTACCTTGTATTGACAACTTGTTATAAATCTCATCTACCTTATGTACACTAGACTTGATATTTCATATATAGTGGGCATGGTCTCCAGATTCATGTAAGAACCATATGAGATGCACTAGAAAGCAAATAAATGGATCTTCTACTACATTTAGGGTAGTCATATTTTTGAGATTCGCTATGGAGTAGGAATCAACATCGAATTGATTGGTTATACATATTCAGATTAGGTTGGTGATATTCAAAATTAGAAGTCTAATTATGGCTATAGTTTCTCCCTTAGTTTAGGTCTAACTAGTTGGTCAAGAAAGAAATAGGATGCTATTATTTTATCTTCTATAGAGGTAGAATACAAAGGATTTGTTGATGTTGACACTGAGGCTATTTGGATTTAGGGTATTTTCACTAAGTTTGGAATCTAGTTTTGATGACCAATAGTCATCTTCTACAATAACCAAAGCACAATCTAGATCTATAGGAATCTGGTCCTCCATCAATAGAACAAGCATATCAAAATTCACATGAATTTCATTTGAGAGCTCATACATGATTAGATCATTGATTTCTACTACATATAGACAATAGAAAAAATTATTGATATATTCACCAAATCATGCATTGAGAGTAAGTATCTTCATTTGTGAGTTCTTCTTGGGGTTTGGACAATTCCATCTTCTTCCTCCTTTAGGAGATCATCTCTATGTATTTGGGTACCTCATCAAGTCTTTGTGTCAAGACCCAATTCTTATACCCACCTAAGATACACTTAAGGGGAAAATAATCCCATATAGTCAAGCTTTATTAGGTTTAATAAAGGTCCTTAAGGGGAAAATAATCCCATATGCACGAGGATGTTGGGACTTTCCTAGTTTCCACACATATAAAGAACCTTCATATATAATTTTTGGCTAATGATTATTAATATAATTTCTTTATTATGAATACAAGTTTCTTCCTCTTTTGAGTTTTTCTTTTTAGGTTTCACTAATCCATACAAATTTTCTCTATGCATTCGATACTATCCTGTAGATCTGATTATGGATCACTCCAATAGTGGATATATATAATTATTTAGAATTATTTGAAATTAATTTATTTTAGTGTTATACTTTTATTTTTTAATAATATATTTATGCATACTCTTACAATTTTTGCACCATTGAGACCCATTCATGAGTTAAAATAATAATTGGTTATATGTTTAATCAATGGATTGTTATGTAAAATGCATTTTCTTGTATATAGTTGTTTTCATCTTATTAATAGTAGAGTAATGAATCTAAATAGTGTATAAACTATAAGATAAAAATATAGAGTAGATAATTGATCTTAAATAATTTTAAAAAAAAATTACATAAATTTATAAGTTGAACCTAGTAGGGTTATAACATAAACTATCCTTCTTGGATGTCCTCCTCACTTGCAAGACCTATGGTCCACTTGCTCATTGGTTTTATTAAGAAGGTACCCACATGAATCAATCCTTGCATTCATCCTCATATAATCACCAAAACAAAAAGTGTGTATTCTGAATACTTTGGCCACTATGAATTTCAAAATTTATGATGAAGAGCTATTGACCTGGATTTGAATTTAGTAAAAACATGAAAATTTTATCTAAGATGATGTGTGGTTGAGACATTACCAAATACTCTTATATATTTATGAATTATTTCTTAAAATATCATAAGCAGAGAGAAGAACATATTGTGCATGATCCATGGTGTGCACTACACGGGTTACAAAAAACATGCATATGATGAAGAAACACACTTTGGAATGTAAATACAATGAAAAATGAGTTGACACAAGGTAATCATCTATATAAAGGGAATTTTTAATATTTATGATCAATTTAGGATGGAAAATAATATACCAAACTGGAAAGGGAATATTCCACTATGCAATAAAGGTGGAAGCATCAAGAAAGGAATTTTGTAAGGTGAATAGACAATTGACATGATGGTTGTTGGAAAGGATTGAGTCAATGAAAATTATCAACCAAGGTCCAAAATATCCAAGAAATATATAAATAAGGACCTTAATCTCTCATCTAATATATATGATACAAGTTTGACACTTTGGAGAGGTTGAGTTAGAATTTATTGTAAGAATATTAGAGCTAGGGTTTGAAGGGTTCAAGTGTGTATCATTTGTAAATAATTCTTATTTAAAGTTCAACCTCTAATGGAAATAATTTTAAATTTTATTATTTGGAATGGAATGTAATTTGACATGAATATATGTATTTTTTAGGTGTGATGTATCTTGTTACAGTGTTTTTTGTTTACTTCAATGATGTGTGTGATTTTACTTATTATATGATTTAATGCATGTGTTTTTATTTTTATACATTTTCCTCATAATATGGTTCTTATTGTTTTATTTTTAATCTTAATTTAGCACTTAAGTCGTTGGGCTTAAGTGATATATCGGCATCGTGAGTGTGAGTTTCATTTTGTTTGTTGTGCATGAACTAGTCTACACAGGGGGAAGAGAGATCAATAAAAATCACAACACAAAAACTTAGAAAAACAAATTGATCACTTAAGAATGGTTTTGAGTAATAATGGTTATAAATGGAAACTTATTGTATGGGATATCAGACAAGGGTTCCTAAACAAGATAGATTAGGGGATAACATGTAAAAAAGGGAGAATTCTTTATTAGGGGGTAAAATGACATACTACTTTATATTTAAGGTACATCCAAAAATATTTATATAATCTTAAGGAGTTAAAACATTAAATATATATATATATATATATATATATATATATATATATATATATATATATATATATACCTAAAACTTGTAGACACCCCATCCTAGCCACAACTAGCTTCCAACCATACTTTAGACTTGTTTCTACCAAACATTGCAAATTAAGCTTAGGAATCACTAAATGTCTCAGTTTCATTTTTGCATCATTTCTTAATTATTATAATCATGTTAATTCATCCCTATATATGTTAATATCTCTTACACAATAATAACCTCTCATGTATTTATCCCTAGTCACCTTGTGACATAATAACTACCAATTTGGCCTATGGACCCATTAAGCAGGGCACTTGACCAATTCTTAAAACAAATAAAATTATAATAAAAATGAACCAACAAATTAAATTAAATTAAATGTTTAACTAAATTATCCATTTAAATTAATGAATATCTAAAAATGGAAACTCAAAAAATAAAAAATATCAAGCCTTTTCATCATTACCTTTATGAGTTGTCAAGCTCCCACAAATATCTAAAAATATCTAATTTGAGAACCATGTCTATTAATCAAAAATCATAATTATATGTACCCTCTTTAATTAAACTAGAGTTAATTTTAATTTACATAGGGTTATTTTAAACTCATTCCATGATTAAATCCTAACCTAACTCAACTTGGGTAAGAGTTAACTTTGGAGGCTATAAATAAGAAGCATTACCTATTGATCAACAAGCTTTTCTATTGCAATGTTATTATGCCAAAATGCCTCTAAGAAGATCTTTCAAGTAGTGTTACCATGCCAAATTCATAAGCCAACCAACCAAACCAATGTGCCAAGGAAAGGTGGAGCAAGTGGAGCTTCATTGACAAAGATTTCTTGATGCATATGGCCAAGCAAGCCAATTCAATAAGCCATTTTAGAGTTACAAGGAAGTTAAAAAGATGATTTCTTTTATTTCTTAGTTGTGTTTTCATTATATGTTATGTATTATATATGTTCTTCCTAATGTCTAGGCTAGAGGTGTTAGTGTTTAGTTCATTAGTTTTGATTTGGTTTTATTGACTAATACTATACCAATCTCCCCTTTATGGATTCCTTATTCACATGATGGCATGCCTAGTGGGACCCACACCCCACAAAGTTATTCCCATTAAATTTTAGGACATCTTTCTAACAATTTTTATGTAAAAATACTAATTTTCTGACCAAAAAAGTGGAAAGTGAGATCTCATAGATGTTTTATAGGAATACACATTTTTGCTCTTTATAGTTGTGATTTTTCTGTATAGTCATCGTATTGCACTGAGGAGTAGTGATATTGCACTTCAAAGTCATGATATTGTAGTTGTGTTTTTGCCTTGATAAGTAATGTTTTTTCCTTGATAAGTAGTGATATTTTCTTGATAAGTTGTGTTATTATCTTCTTAGCTACATTTTTATCTTCAAATTCATGATTTTGTCTAAATATTTGTGATATTACTCAGACAATCATGGTATTGCCATCATGATCTACGATGTTGCATTATAGAATAGAAATTTTGCATTGTATAGTCGTTATTTTGTATTAACCCTTTGTTTTGTAGGAAATTGTAATATTTCACTGTAGATATGTAATTTTGCACTGTAGAATAGCAATTTTGCACTGTAGAGTCATGGTTTTGAACCAATACTTTGTTCTATAGGAAGTTGTGGTTTTGTACTAACTAGTTGAAATTTTGAAGGAAAAGTTTTGGTATTTCTCTATATATATATGATTTTTCATTGTGTGAAAATTATATAAAACCCAAGAGCTAAATTCAAAAATTCATTTTCTCACTTTATTTTAGCTTCTAAATACAAGGACCCGCAGACATCTTTTACAACACCCAAATACTAAGGAAAGACATTTTTGACACTCCAAGATTCAAATTACATTTATATTTGGTGTTTAAAACTCATTTACTTGACTTATGTTCATTTTTCAAAGTTACCAAAAATGTCAAGGGGCTATACTTCACATCATATTTCACTTGGTGCTCTAAAAATGAATTCACACTAGTTAAATGCTCATAAGAGTCTTTATTTTTATTATTATTATTATTGTGTGTTTATTTTGCAAGCTGAGTATAGCATGTATTCTCTCCTCCTATCCCTTTTAGGGAGCTTGGGTGATAAAAAATGCTTCACTTTTTTCCTTTATCACTCTTGTCTAAAGTGTGGAAGGAAAGCTACTAAGGCACTCCCTAAAATTTGAGTGAATTGGGTGATCCCCAAAACGACCCTAAAGTCCTACTCAATTTTTATTTCATGAATCTTGGCTTATGGGCAGGATTTCATCACCTCCCCATGGGTTATCTAGGGAAGTGTTGCCCTGAGAATTCATCTCCTGGAATCACTTCAATCCCACTCCATGGTAGGGGTATACAAATTGAGGCTAACTTACTAGGATGCTTGTTTGAGCAGTTAAACAAGCTCCGTTAGTAAGAGACTACCTCAGAACATAGGTACTCAGACATTACACTACACTGAGCAATTGACTAATGTAGTGGTTGTGAAAAGGATAAGACCTTTTCATAATAAGCTAGTTAATTCAGATCTAAATGGTGTGTTACACCCTAGTATATAGATAAAATTGCACAGTACAAAGCCACCTTGTTAGTTTTTAGGATTAAGACAATACAATTAGGTGTTTTTATTTTTTTGCCTTTTCACTTGCATTATCGAGTCAAAACTATTTGTTTTTTTAAACCATGTCCAAAAATACATCATGTTTGCACATCATTATTTTATTTATACAGATATTATGTCGATTATTTGATACCACACTTTACCTTAGTCATTTATCAAAATTTTGTGTGTGTATGTGTCACTTGTTTGAAAAGGGCATCATTACACTACCCATTTCATTCAAAGTATTTTTCCTTAGAGTTTTGAAATAAACCACTTATCATACCTTTAGATCATAATATTGTTTTTACATTGCTCATATTTTTTTAAAGACTTTTTGCCTTATATCTAATTATAATTTTGAAACCATGTGTGCCTTTTTGGTCTATGACTAGTATCGTTATGCCATCTATTTTGGTCTAGATTTTTGTCCATTTAAGCCCCAATAATTCTAAATAAAATTCAAAATTGGTCTTGATAAGTTCAAATTCAAACATTGACTGGTTTATGCCTATGCCTTGTGTAATTTTGGCTTAGATATTTATCTCTCAAATTTGGGTTGTGCAATTTAGACTAATTCCTTTCTTGATTTAAAGACTATTTTTGTGCCTATATTTGGGAAGTGGTCTATATTCCATGTGCCTAAAGTCCAATATATTTTTCCAAATGTCAATTTTATGTTTAAATTTGAATGCCTATTTTGAGTCAAAGTGTTTCAAATTTTTTAGATTAATTATCTTGCCTTTGATACCTAGTTTGTGCCAAGTCTATCTTTTATGTTATGTTCCCAAAAGACCTAACAATTCCTATTTGTCTTAAACCTAGTTTATTCCAAGTTTATATTTTGTGTTGTATTCCCAAAATACCTAGAAATTCTTATTTGTCTTAGACCTAGTGTTATTTCAACGTCTAGCTTTTGTGTCATGTTTCCAAAAGACCTAACATTTTACCTCTTTGTTTTAGACCTATGTTTTTTAGCCTAGATTTTTGCCTTGTTATCGAAGACCTAGCAACCTTTTTCTTCTTTAGACTTATATTAGAATTGTTTAAACATTTATTTACCAATTTTGGCATTCAAAGTTATCCATTCACTTGACCATTTGTGTAAGACACTTGACATTAGACCATTTTTGTAAAAATTAATCATTGCCTATTTTGGAGAAATAAATCCATTCCTAGATCAAGTTTTTAGACTAAGTTCAGACCATTTTTCTTTCAGACCTTATTTTTAAGAGTTTTTAGAACTCTAGACCTTCTTTGAGAAATGTTAGTCATTGATTTGGACATGTCTCATTACACTCATAGTGGATCCATGTAAAATCTAGCTTATGATAATGTGGTCATAGATGATGATTTTATTTAAGACCCATATGATGATGATGTATTTTTTGAGACATATCCTTATCCTCCTTACACTGCTAAATTTGGGAAACAAAATCAAGATCCATTATCCCATTATTTGGTTAACACACCTCTATATTCAGAGAAAGACCAAGAACAAACCATGTAATATATTACTAGTGTACCATTGCTTGTATAACAAGCTCAACAACAACTGTATTATGTTATTATGTCATCAACATATGATCCTTATTTTTTTCATTTTCACTTTCATAAAAATAAGGATGAGGTTTTATTTAGATCCATAGAGGTAGGGGCCAAATTTCTAGCTAACTTCCCCCATGAAAATTTACCTAGTCTAGTTAGATTGCCTTTAAACATGCCTTATATCTAAACCATTGAATAGGCCTCTACTATCCATCCTCGAGCACTCATGAAAATGTCAAATCAAGACCCAAATATGATTGTAAAAGGAAATGGCCTCATTTAGGACTACTTTATACAAATGTAACAAACATATCAAACCTATTCAAATTTAGCATGAAATTTTAATGTCATGGTCATGTCAAATGCTCCACTCATAGAGATAGCTCCTTCAATAGGAGTATTAATTTAGTTGATAGGTCAAGATAATTTGGGTATAAACCTATTTTCACAAATCACTTCAGTAAGTAACATGTACAATATCCCATCTATTGAAGATCTAATTATGGTCTCTATGCAGAGCAATGTGCCAAACACAGTGGATAACATTTAAATGTCTTCTAATCCTTGCCAAAGTGGTTTAAATATACCAAAAAATAGTCTACAATAATGTCTTTAGTTAATACCATGATTGGTTCATAACATTAGGGGGTAGGAACTCCTACATCCAAACCACAACAAGTTACTTCCAATCCTTAACCAACTTCTTCATCAAGCATGCAACCAAAGGGATTAAGTAATCAAGTGTCAACTAGTAATTTACCTCAAAAACAAATGGTGAATGTTATTACACCTTAATAGGTGATGACTAACATTCCACAATAACATACATAGTTTAATCTACCACTATTGCAGAGGTAGAATATTACACCACCTCAATAGGGGAAAAAAAATTCCACCTCGATAAATAGTGACAAACATACCTCTACAGTCATAGACCAATATACCTTTATAATTCCAAACATTATATAATCAACCATGTGTGTCTATTATTCAAATATAAATTTTGAACACCCTAAAAGTTTCTAGTTCACAACTGGTGTTTGTGTAACAAATAGGTACCACTATCCAACAAGTACCAACAAGGTAGAAATTGCCTTTTACTCAACACCTGCCATAGATCCAAATATAGGGTCTTGGTCCATAACAACTTATTATTATTCAACCAAGTTTGACTAGTTAACAACAATTCCCTACTTAGCCTCAGGAAGCATAGTACTTTGCCTAGAACCATATCCTTCCATCGCATCCCTAATTCCTTCAAAACCAAGGTTATATACCAAATTTGAACCAAAATATAGCCCAACAATGTGTGTAATTTCAACAACCACATCCCAATCTTTAGATTTATTTTCCTAGTCAGTTTACTCATCAAACCAATGTTTCACAATAAACCATACCTTCATTATACCCTATTTAAGTTAATCCACCTTTGACCATCCAACCACTACCTCATCTAAATGTACCATCTAGTTTCTTAGCCCAATAATTACAAAAAATGAAGGATGTGATTGCCACCATTCAATAAGGAATGCAAACCAAGAAAGTTAAGTTAGATGACATGTGTTCATACCCCATCAACATGGAGTATATTCCAATACCATTTCCTCTAGGTTATGAACCACCAAAATTTGATAAATACAAGGGTAAAGGAGAACCTAAGGCCCAATTGATAGAGTTATTTTTCATTTTATAACTAGTGGTTTATAATGGCATTTACCTACTCCCTTTGTTTCCTCAAATTCTATCAATACAGGCTTTGGATTGGTTCCTCAAATTGTCAAAAAAATATGTATATGATTTTGATGACCTCTCAAACAAATTTGTGTAATATTTCTCCTATAATCTTGAACATGATATTTTACTAGTAGATTTGACTCAGGACAAGAAAATTATCAATGGAATATTTTCAAGTTATCTAAAGAGATGGAGAGATCTTTCTAGTCGCTTCACCCATTGCTTAATAGATAAATAATTTGTTGAAGTGTTTACTAAAAATTTACACAGTGAGATATCCTATAATCTGGGGCTTCACTATGTGCATACCTTAAAAAATATCATCAACAAAGGTTCACAAATTTAAAAATACCTTATTAATAAATGGATTATAAATTTAGCCTCTTTGAACCAAAACCAAGGCACAGGCCCAAGTCAGAACCCTAACCAAGTTCACGCACAATTATCATCACCCACACAGGTTAGTAACTATGAGAAATGCAAGAAATATAACCACAATAAGAATGTTATTGGAAATAGGGTAACTGATTTGTGATATGTTTAAATGGTGTAAACATAATCTTCTTAAACTACACTAAAAATATAGCTTACTCCTCATCAACAACCTATTTATCAAGCACAACCTACACAACAACTTAGACTAACTCGACAAATACAATAACCACTACCTTTATAAACCCCTCTTCTAAGAATAGGACCCACTCCTCGAGTCTTCAATGACCTTGGTGAACTTATTGAAGTAATGTTTCACAATCTAGTCATAGCTAATATGATTAGTTGGTCAATTTTGAAGCACTATCCTAAGGGTATTTTGTATCTGGACTGGTATAAAGAACATGAATACTATGAATACTATCACATTCATGGACATAATATGTGTCATTGCATGCAATTAAAACACCTCATTGAAAATATGTTATAAAATGGGGAAATTACATTAGTTAATAGAGCATCTACGTCCAGTCAGAACTTGGGTATCTACTAAAACCATTTTCTACAACATAACAATAATAATTAATAACAACAACAATGAAGTCTAGAATAATAAAAACAATAGTATCAATAATTGTTGTAAAAACAATATAAATACCAATAGTAACAAAAAAATGTTAATTGCATGGAAGGAACCAAGGCCAAAATGATTCCAACAACCAATAAACTTACCACATAGTTGCACATGACTACAACAAAGTTGTAGGTCATATTAAAAGAGGTCATGTTTCAACCACCACCATTAATCCTAGACCAAGTGCCAATAGACCAAGACCATTTCCAAACCATTCTAATCAACTCACCTATGTTATTAATCCTTCCTTAACCTGGGATCACAACCAAGCACAAAAACAACTAGGGATTACTATTTTAGGACCTTATACCAATAACTTGTTATTGCCCTAAGACCACAAACAAGTAAACTAGAAATCAAGACTTGTCTTATCTGTCCCATATCCATCATCATCAATTTATAATGGTCATGTATCTAATTTTGATTGTGAAATCATAACTCAATGGTTTAAGATTACCATTCCAGGCCCATAACCTCCTCCCAATGAATGAATCCAACCCATTGTGTTGGCTAGGAACAAGCCATATACCACTATTAAGGAGAAGCCATATGACATTATGCAATAACCATAAAATATACCTGCACAAATATCCATTATAGATTTTTTGTGTACATCTACTATCCACAAGAAAACCCTAACAGAAATCCTAGGCCAATCCCAATTTTTGAATGGCATAACCCTAGAAAAATTCCAATCTTTGGTTGGACATCTAACCCCAAGCCAATAATTAACCTTTGACCAAAATGATATGTCACCCCTTGGAACTTTCCATAATAATATCATGTACATTGAGGTTGTCATCATGAGGCACAAAGTCAAATGTGTTCTCATAGACAATGGATCGAGCTTGAATATTGTGTCTTCAAAGCTCATCAAACATTTTAGATATATAATAACTAATCTATAGCTAGAAGCAATTACTATCAAGGCCTATGATAATGAAGAATGAGAATCATAAGGCACCATAATATTTCCAATTATCATTAGGCCCTTGACCCATGATACACTTTGCCATGTGTTAGACCTAGAATTATCTTAAAATTTGATTTTGGGTACACCTTGGACACATGAAATCTGTGTAATCCCTTCGACATTGCACCAATGTCTCAAGTTCTTGTACTCAAGCATGAAGGTCACTATCAATGGATATTTACATCCCCATGAACAGTACAAAAATTTAGAGGTTGAGTACAAAAGTTAAAACTACCACTTTGGCCTAGATCTAGTTCCCAAAAAGGATAAAGATAAATAACTACTTGTTGAATTGACAAGGCCAATTATATAGACCCAAATAGTCTTGACTCATCTTCACATATGCCTCCTCTTAAAATGTCTAATCATTTTACCATCTCATATAATATCCTAGGAGAGTATTTGACCCATGCCACATTTCACATTTCCAATCTTCCATAAAACCCCAAGTCTTATAGAAGACCAAAAGCTAGGCCACCTTGTATGGAATGGTAACAAAAAGAAAAAGGTAAACTTCATAGTCAAACTCTTGTCATTTTTACACCATATATTGGCCAATAAGAGGACACACTTTCCAATGATGAATCTTGGTTCTAAAATGATAAATTGGCCAATTTATATAAAAATGCCAAATATCCCATCCCTAATAGGATCATGGATAACCAAGCCTATGAAGGTGGATGCCTCAAGCCAAATCAACAAGGTAATATTGAGCTAATTTCTATAACTTGGTATAAAGGAACTTATGGTCTCAGAATTAAATTTCCTAGGGGTAACCCCACGTATCTTATTTGTGTTCCAATGCCAACATCTAGTGATGATGATGCTGACAAAAAAGTAGCATCCAATCACATCATTTATGAAGACCTTGCTAATACCAACTTGTTTGACTCACATACCATTTGTACCATTACCCCAACTGTTTGATGTAACTCACTTCCTCTATATCACCCTCAACTTATAGTCTGGAACCAACAAGAATACACAGTGTTTGTAGATGAGTTTGAGAATGATGAGGCCTTTTGTGATTTTCTAGGCCTAAGAGACAATGTTCCATTAAGAGACACAAAAAAGGTTTCTTTATCAAAATAGATATTGTAGCCTATTTTGGAGAATGGGTGAACATCCTTAGCCAAAAATAAAAGAAACATTGAGGTCCCATAGTGAAGACCTCTTTGAGACACTTTTAGACTAGGGTAAAAGTAAATAGAAAGGCCAATCTTTTGGTGAAAACATATTTCAGGTGCCATTAGATGGGGGTGTTCACCTTTTCTCTAATAAATCTTAGAAGACCACTAATGTTGAACTTGATTTTAGATTCAGGCTCGATTCATCAAAATAACATTCCTTTGATCGAATTTACCAAAAAATTCCAATAATATTTATAACATGGCCATCATTTCCATTTGATGATTTAGATTCATCTTATTTAGGAGAGATTGAAAGACCAATCTAACTAGAGGAATTTTTAGTTGCAGGCTAATTCACATCATCACCAACCATTCTAGAATATGACTTGACTATCCTAGTAGAAGATACTACTAAAGTCAACATCGGGACTTTAGACGACCCAAAATGGATTAAATTAGGCACGTCCCTCACTGAGGAGGAATGTGGAATATTTAGATCCCTTTTGATATAATTTGTTGATATATTTTCTTGGGCCTATGTAGACATGCTAGGTTTGGACCCTACCTTGGTTTTACACCACCTTATTGTACATCTTGATGCCAAACCTATGAAGTAGAAATTGCACAAGATGCATCCTCGTATTATTTTACTAGTAAATAAATAATTAAAAAAACTCTTGGAAGCGAGATGCATCTGATCATTTGACTATGTAAAGTGGATATCAAATGTTGTGCCTATTATTAAGAAGCCTAAAGGAATTAAAATATGTATTGATTTTAGAGACATCAACAAGGCCTGGCCTAAGCATAAATTTTCTCTACCAAATATCAACATGATAATTGACTCCATAGTGGGGTATGAAATGCTCT
The DNA here is from genome assembly GCA_037957365.1 of Torreya grandis. Lineage (NCBI taxonomy): Eukaryota > Viridiplantae > Streptophyta > Pinopsida > Cupressales > Taxaceae > Torreya > Torreya grandis. The sequence continues at coordinate 4,898,326 of JARHVA010000535.1, read as the reverse complement.
CACTTATGGATGGATTTTCAAGATATAATCAAATTAAGATCACACGAGAAGACCAACACAAGAAAACATTCACCACTACATGGGAAACATTTTGTTATCAAGTTATGCTATTTAGCCTCAAGAATGTTGGGGCCATATACCAAAGAGCCATGACCATCATATTTCATGATGTTATTGAGGACTATGTCGATGACATATTAGATAAATCAAAGACCCATGCTGATCATTTACCTTTACTACAAAGAATATTTGAGAGGCTTTGTGAATACAAGGTCAAATTTAATCCCAAGAAGTGCATCTTTAGTGTCACTTCAATTAAATTGTTAGGCTTCATCATCTCTCACTAGGGAATTGAAGTTGATCCTGCCAAAGTACATGTCATTACCAGGAAGATGCCACCTTCTAATTTGAAGTAGCTCTATAGTTTGCATGGAAAGATTTAATCTATCAGATGCTTCATTTCATATTTGGTCGATATATGCCACTCCTTCACTCACTTACTGAAGAAAAGTGTTACCTTTCATTAGGATGAAGAATGTCAAAAAGCCTTTCAACACTTGGAGGAATATCTTGCCAATCCACCTATTTTATTACCACCAATTCTAAATAAGTCATTTCTATCATACCTATCTACCATAGACAAATCCCTAAGGGCATTTTTAGGTCAACATGATGATAATGAGAAAGAGCATGTTGTGTACTATCTAAGTTATAAACTGGTCATGTATGAACACAAATATATGCCAATAGAAAAAGCTTGTTTACCTATAGTTTTTTTTAGCCTAGAAGCTAAGACATTACATGTTTAATAATAAAACCATAGTTATTTCCAAAGTAAATTTTCTTAAGTATCTACTATCAAAGACAACTTTACAAAGCCGTGTGGCTAAATAGATAATGCTTCTGAGTAAGTTTGAGATCAAGTATGTCAACCAAAAGGCCATAAAAGGAAAAATACTTGTAAATAATCTTGTTAAATCTCCCCTTATAGATACTGAACCACTCACTTTTCAATTCCTAGATGAGTCCATCATGAACATCATAGAAACACCTCTTCAGGAGTAGCACTAGTAGTTGTATTTTGATGGATCATTCATGTCACATGGATCAAGGGTAGGCATATGTTTTATTACACCATAGGGGGATCTTATCCCTAAATCATTTTTTACCAGCTTTCCTTATATTAATAATATGGAAGAATATGAATCACTTATTGTAGGGCTTCACTAGGCAGTACAATGTAATATTCAATATATCACAATTTATGGTGATTCTTAGTTAATCATCAATCAGGATATAGACCACTTTCAAACCAAAGATGATAAGTTGGTGTCATACAAGGTCATGGTTAAAATTATCAAAGAATAGATTACCAACATATAATTTCAACACATACCTAGGGCGAGTAATGAGATAACAAATGTTATGGACACCATTGGTTCTTTGATCCATCACATAGACAAGGCAAAAGAATACCAATTACTCATTGAAAATTTTCTAGTACATGCTCATGAACCTTCAACTTTCATAATGATTTATGATATTTTTAGTCCCAGCTCTATTTGGTACGCAAATCTCTTTACCTAACTTTATGATTATAGCATGCCACTAGACCTATCACATAAATAATAAAAGGCCTTTACCCACTAGGCCTCATGTTATACCTTGCTTGGCCCAACCCTTTACCACTACAACTTTAATGTAACTCTACTTCTTTATTTAAATTTAGTAGAAACAACATTAGCATTATGGGAAGTTCATGAAGGAGTATGTGGAGCCCACATCAATAGGGTCATCCTAACCAAAAAGCTCCTATATACCAATTACTATCAGCCAACTATGGAAGCAAAAGCAATTGCATATGTCAAAATGTGTGACAAGTGTTAGAGGCATGCTAATTTGATTCTTGTCATGACCAAAACACTAAAACCAATGCTTACACCATGGGCATTTGCAATATGGAGACTTGATCTCATTGGGAATATTGACCCTACCTCATCTAAAGGCCATAAACACATCCTTAATGCTACCAAATATTTCACTAAGTAGGTTGAAGTTATACCCCTCACTTACATGACTACAAAATAGATTTACAAGTTCATCTTCAATCATCTCATTTGTTTCTATGGCATCCCATCTGACATATATCTAATAATGGTAGATCATTCAAAAATAAGGATGTCAAAATTCTTTATGCTGAGTACAATATCACCCAACATTTTTTTTATTACATATTACCTATAAGGTAATCACCAAGCAAAGGCATCCAATAAAACCATTGTCAACATCCTTAAAAATATTGTTAATGATGTTGGCCATAATTGGCACCTCTAAATATTCTGTGCCCTATGGGCATATTTCATTAATTATCATACTCTAATAGTAGCCTCTCCATATTCCTTAGTTTATGCCACTAAATCTATTTGTTCCATCAAGGTAGAGTTACCTTCTCTATGTATCTCATCGAAACACATCCTGGATGATGAAGATTACAGAGTAGCTAGCCTATAATAGCTAGAGTTACTTGATGAAAAATGCATATTTGTTGTAAATAACCTTTATGCATATCAAAATAGACTTTGTGGCCAATATAACCGATAGGTCAAACATAGAGAGTTTGAGCTTGGAGATCTTTTTCTCAAAGAAAACCAAAAGAACACCATGGCTAAGAATAAAAATAAGGGCAAGGTCAAACCCAATTGGATAGACCCATATGTCATTATTATAAATTATGGCTATGGAGCATACAAGATTGCTACACCAGGCAAAGATGAACTTGATGAGATGATGAACATCATACACCTCAAGCATTATTTAGCTTGAAAGACTTGAAGTATTATCTATGAGTCTCATTTATGTTGTACCATAATAACATCATCTTCTTTGTAACATACCATATATCGTCATACCATACCTTCACTAAAAACCCAAGTTGTTTTTACCCCCTTACCCAACCCTTTGACCCTAGTTCCATTACATTGGTTCTTCATGAACCTTCAAAAAAGTGGTTCATATCAAGTTCTAGTAGTTGATTGGTATTTTAGATAGAGGTAGTAACTTGGACCAGTATGATAGTGGTTTGGTACTTGCATCCTTCATTTGTTATCTTTAATTATGAGTGTTACTAATTATAATTACCTTTGAGTAAATTAGTGTCCCACTTTATGCTAATAATTATAACTACCTTTGGCCAAATTAGTATCATTGACCCATGTTATTTAGTCTTAATTATAACCACCTATGGGCAAATTAAGAGCCACACCTTTACCATATCATGCCACATCACCCTGTCATTCCTATATTGTATTGTGTCATTTGCCTAATTCAAAAACTTGATGCTACCTATTTGGATTCCTCCATTATAAGATAAAAATACAGTGATTTGAGGTCCCAGTGGGACTATGTACGTAACACTTGATTCATTTTGAAGTTAGCTCAATCACCCCTTCACCATGTTCTCATTGTTTTATGAGCAATTTAAATTTGAACACTATCACCATTTTGTGAGTTGGACCATTTAAAATCTTGTAATATTTGTTCAATTTCAAATGCTTAGAAAGCTCCAAAAACATTTGTAAATTATTTAAAAATCCTAAAAATTATAACATCATGAAAATTGGCTTAAAATATAAATGCAAGATATAAAGCCATCATTTTTTTTGGGATGAACCATATTCTTTGTTCAATTTATTTGAAGACCACCTTAGTCTTTTTCCTCCCATTTCTAAGAGAACTACTTTGGCTTGAGGTCCATACAAACTATTTAGGCAACACCTGTATACATGAAGTATCTCTAGTTATCTTGATCACATCTTCTTTTCTTTTTCAACCACTTATTTGCTTTTAAGATTTTGGGACCCCTAACTATTTCATAATTAACTATTTGTCCTTTAGTTTCACCATCCTTATTGGCCTTAGCCTTATGATCTTGCCATTTTTTGAGACCATTCCCATATTTCCTTTACAACACAATCAAATTTCATTCATCTTCTTCTATCCCATATTCTGGGAGAACTACATTTGACTTAAAATTCATGTTGGATCTATAATGTCCCCATTTTAGTGACTGGGCTTACTCAATTTCTAGCACACTTACTATTTTTAGTAAGCTAATAGGATGCAATAGAGGCTATTTTTGATGATTGGATTTGATGCTCCTTGTTGAGAGCTTTCTGGCAAGCTATCACTCGCACCATTCAGAGTCCGGTTGCTAGTATTTTTGGGGGCCTGAAGTGCTACAAAAAGGGTAACTTTTAACTCAACTGAAAGACATTGAGTGTCACTTTAAACATTTAATTTATGAGTGACTATTGCACATCCTTTATCCCACATTTCTCAAGTGAGTTGAGTTACCCCTTGGAGAAAGGATAAAGGAGAGTACTTGTGGCTTCTTTGGGGATGTTGGATAAGAAGAAAAAAATTGTTGCACTTGTAACTTATTTGGGCAATTGAGAACATCCTTCACATTTGTAACACTCTAGACATCAATCCTTGGGGTTGGTCTTTAGAGTTTGTGCTCTTAACCACTGTAGTAGCCGTGCCACTGTAGCAACCATGCCACTATAACAGTTGTACCACTGTAGCAGTTGTACCACTATAGCAACCATACCATTGTAGCAGTCGTATCACTGTAGCAGCAAGATCACTATAGCATCTGTATATAGCCAAGTGAGTCCATAGTTTTCTATAGAGTCCATAGTTCTACCTGTAGAGTCCATAGTTTCTTGCTTATAGAGTCTGTAGATTTCTACCTGCAGAGTCCATAGTTTTCTGTAGAGTCTATAGTTTCTACCTGCAGAGTCTATAGTTTCTTGCCTACAGAGTTCATAGATTTATGCCTGCAGAGTCCGTAGTTTTCTACAGAGTCCATAGTTTACGCTTGTAGCGTCTGTATTTTCTTGCCTATAGAGTCCGTAGATTTCATGCCTGCATAGTTTTTAGATTTTTTGCCTACAGAGTCCATAGTTTCTGCCTGTAGAGTCTGTAGTTTCTTGCCTGTAGAGTCCATAGATTTCTACCTACAGAGTCTGTAATTTTCTACAGAGTCCATAGTTTTCAAGCCTATGGAATCCATAGATCTTAGCCTGTAGAGTCAATAGATTTGGCTGTAGAGTCCGTAGAAGCTTCTGCATAGTTTGTAGATCCAGTATGCAGAGTCTATAAAAACCCAGCCAACAGAGTTCATAGTTATGTGGGTTGGAGAACAAATGAATCACCTTCGACACATGCTGGGATATCTGCTTGAAATCATGTTCATACGATTCTGGGAGAAGATTTAGTGAGTCACCACGTGACTGGAATTGTACTCATCTACTCATTTTACAATTAATACAAATACAGTGTGTTGGTTATTCAGTTGTGTGTATCTATGCTTGTAATTCTATATTTATGTTACATGCATTGTTCTTTGTAAAACACAAAAAAAAGTAATTCTAGCAAATCTACCAAAGTCATAAAGAGCCCCTATTGGGTTAGCTTTGGTGCAACTAGGGTGCCCATTATAGTGGTATCAGAGCCTGTTATTCCTGCCATCATATGAGGTTTCATGCATCCCACACATCAGTACTTCTTGAGGAGAAACTGGACAAACCTAGACTTACAAGTTTTTTCAAAAATTGAGGAGGAGGGTGAGCCCTTTCTAGCACCAGCCATGGGTGACTGAGATGGGGAAGGGGGAGAGCCCAGCACTAGGATGATGCTCAGTGATCTTGTTAGGGGGTAAAGGGAGATACAGACCACATTACAGCAGATGACTCTAGCAATTACGCAACACCTAACTAGAGCAGATCAAGGCAACAATGCCAACTAGGGTAATAATGCTAACCAAGTATGTGGACTAGGTAATGGAGGTAATGGAGATGCATCGATTAATAGAGGAGCCCAAATATATGCTAGAGTAGGTTCTTCTACAAGGCCACTCATGCCACAATTCCCTCTAAGATAGAATGACCAGGGTAATGCTGGTCCTACACAGCAGGAGATATAAGACCAAATACTGGAGGATTGGAGAAATGTTGGACTATATTTTTAGGGTGAAATGTCCTTTAGGGAGTATATGGATGTTAGACTCAAGCATATACCCATGAGAGGGAACATGCAACAGAATTATGAGATGAGGAAAAAGTTGGGAAAGTTGTCCATTCCATACTGTGACGGTATAGGGAAGACTTCAGCATGAACATGGGTCCAAAAATTAGACACTTATTTCCAGTTTAATCCCATGCCTGAGGAGGATGCAATTAAGTATGCTGCATTGCACTTAGATGGAAGTGCCCATGAGTGGTGGCACCATGATATGGTCACACTTGGCCATAACTAGGTAGATACTTATGTAGAGTTTACTAAGAGGCTAATTGACAGGTTTGATACTAAGGACCCAAAATTGCATTTCAAGGAGCTAGCTCAGCTTAAACAGTGGGGTTCTGTGGAGGCCTATATCAATGAGTTCCAAAATTTGGTAGTATTGGTGATGGATATATCAGAAAGAAGACTAGTTGTTCTTTTCATGGATGGGCTTTTTGACCCCTTGCAAGGATGGGTAAAGGGACACAACCCCTCTTCACTACAAGAGGCTATTAAGAAAACAAGAGACCTACCATCTTCTTCCTATAGGAGTAAACTCCATTCTAAGGACTCTCATTTTAGGAAGGATAAGGAAAGGAAGACATTTTAGAAGGAGCCTCAGTGGCCTAAGGGGGAAACTAAAGGATTGGACAGCGATACCCTCAATGAACTCAGGAAGAAAAAACTATGTTTTCATTGTAGGGAGCCATGGAGTCCTTCCCATGAATGTCTAATTAAGGTGAAGGCTAAGCCCATGGAGTATTTCTCAGTAGACAAATCACCTTTTGAAGACAAGGGGCAGCATTCAAATTTAGATTCTAGTCAGGGTGATAACACTGCTGAGGAGAGTTCAAATCATGAGAAGTCTCTTGCTCGATTGACAGGCGACTAGAAGGCCATCACATTTAAGGTAAGAGGGATGATTCAGGGGCAGTGTGCGGTTTCCTTGATCGACATAGGGGAAACACACAATTTCATCAATGCAAAGTTGGTGGCCAAGAGAGGTCTTCAGACCAAAGAGCACGCAAGGTTCAAAGTCATGGTGGCCAATGGCCACAAGTTATTATGCACCCAAAAGATTTCAAAAATTTGCATCATATTGGGAGGAGTTTATGAGTTGGAAGATGATTTCTATGTAGTTAACATGGGTGATTATGATGTCATCTTGGGAATGATGTGGATGGCTTCTCTGGTAGAGTTCACCTTCAACTTGGCTAAGCTATAGATGAGGTTTCAGCATCAGGGCAGGAAGGTGGTGCTCTAAGGTTTACCTAATGGGGGACTCAGGGTGGTATCCTTGAAAATGATGGAACAATTATTTAGACATGATGATGTCGAGTGGGCAACTGAATTTTTGATCATGCCTACACCTCCAGAGCAGCAGGTAAAAGGCTATCACCCAGATGTATAGGAGATTATTTCTAGGCATGATAAGGTGTTTGGTAGCATTCCACATGGGGTTCCTCCCGAGAGGGGTATAGAGCATGTTATCGAGCTAGAGGAAGGGGCTAAACCAGTCATCATCACCCCCTACCACCATCCTAAAAAGCACAAGGATGAAATAAAGAAGTCAATAAAGGAGCTATTGGATATGGGGCATATTAGGCCCAGCAAAAGCCCCTTTGCGGTTGTTTTGGTGAAGAAGAAGGATGGGACAATGCATATGTGCATTGACAATAAAGCTCTCAATAAGAAGATAATTAAGAATAGGTACCTCATCCCTAGGATTGATGAGCTGATTGATGAGCTACATGGAGCATGATATTTATCTAAGATAGACTTATGTTTAGGATACCATCAGATCAGGATGCGAGTGGAGGACATAGAAAAAACTACCTTCCGATGTCACTACGGGCACTTTGAGTTTTTGGTTATGCCATTCAAGCTAACCAATGCTCCAGCTACCTTCCAGAGTTATATGAATCAGGTGTTTAGAGGGCAGCTCCAAAGATTTGTATTGATCTTCTTTGATGACATCCTAGTTTTTAGTAGGATGTGGGATGAGCACATACAACAATTAGAGGAGGTGCTGGTCATTTTGGAGAAGGAATCACTATATGCCAAGGAATCAAAGTGCAAGTTCAGGATGACCAAGTTACTCTACCTCGACCATATTATCAGTGCTGAAGGAGTTCGGGTGGATCCAGAAAAGATCAAGGCGGTGATTGATTGGCCCGCTCCAACCAGCCTTACACAACTTAAAAGATTTTTTGGATTATGTGGTTTTTATAGGAGATTTGTGAAGGGATTTTCACAGACTGTAGCACCATTAATAGACCTCACCAAGAAGGGTGATTTTGTATGGACAGTGGCAGTGCAAAAGTGTTTTGAACATTTCAAGTGGGTGATGTCTTCATGTCCAGTTCTGACTCTACCCAACTTCACGAAGCCTTTTGAGCTTCATTGTGATGCATCAGGTGACAGGGTTGGAGTAGTATTGATGCAAGAGAAGCACCCCATTACTTTTGAGAGTAGGAAGCTCTGAGGGGTGGAGAGGAGATATTCTATTTATGATTAAGAGATGTTAGCCATCATGCATGCCTTGGCCAAATTGTGATCCTACTTGGTTGGAGGAAAGTTTGTGATCAAGACGGATCACAATAGCATAAAGTATTTCATGGGTCAACGAGACTTGAATGACAGGAAATAGAATTAGGTCACTAAATTGCAAACTTATGACTTTGACATTGAGTTTGTTAAAGGAAAGAAGAATGTAGTAGCTGATGCCTTATCCAGAAGACCTCACATTTGTGCTCTTGTAGAGATTTCAGGAGACTGGCAGGCTAAGATTATAGCAAAATATGCTAGAGATGCTTGGGCATCAGGACTGGTTCTAGGCACTATACAGGATGATTGTTATGAGGTGATAGATGGGTGATCAAGTTTTAGGATAGAGTTTATTTAATTCCATCATCACCCTTAAGAGAGACGATACTAAGGACATTTCATGATGCACCTACATCTGGGTATCTGGGGGTCTTCAAGACCTACAGGCAGATCTAAGAGCAATTCTCATGAAGAGGGCTCAAGGATGATGTTCAGAGGCATGTCAGGGAGTGTGCAGTTTGTCAACAGAATAAGGAAGAGCACACGTTTCCTGCTAGTTTACTACAGCCCTTACCCATCCTAGACTGGAAGTGGGAAATCATTTCTATGGACTTCATCACTGGCCTACCTCGAGTGTAGGGAATAGATTGCATTTATGTGGTGGTAGATAGATTGATGAAGTTTGCTCACTTCTTTGTTATTCCCTCTACTTATACAGCAGCTCAGGTGGCAGATGTGTTCTTCAAGGAGGTTTTCAGGCTGCATGGGTTATCGAGATTTATTATCAGTGACAGGGATAGTAAGTTCATGAGCACTTTTTGGAGGGATTTATTTAGGCTATGCAGTACAGACCTTACACTTAGTACGAGCTACCATCCCTAGATTGATGGGCAAACAGAGATAGTAAATAAGTGGGTGGAGGGTTATTTGTGAAACTATGTGACCGCACAATAGAGAGCCTAGGTTAAATGGTTGCACATGGGGCAGTATTGTTACAATACCACGCATCACATGACCATCAAGATGACTCCATTTATGGCATTGTATAGGTATGAAGCTCCAAGCTTCATGGATATGGCTTTGGGGGACAACAGAGTGCCCAAAGCTAAAGACCTATTGAAGGATAGCCAAGATATATTGAGAATGCTCAAAGAGAATATACAGCAGGCCCAAAATCAACAAAAGTTGTATGCTAATCAGCATAGGGTAGAGCGCAATTTTGAGGTAGGGGACATGGTGTATTTGAGGCTATAACCATATAGGCAGTCTTCGCTTAAGAAGAGCAGAGCAGAGAAGCTTAAGCCTAGATTTTATGGCCCCTACAGGGTGATTCAAAGAGTGGGTGAAGTCACCTATGAACTTGAGCTTCTAGAGGGTAGTCGAGTGCACAATGTATTCCATGTGTCTAGGCTTAAGAGGGCCATTGGTCAGGGTGTAGTGCCTACTGTAGATTTACCCCCTTTAGATGAGGAAGGGAGGCTCATGTTAGAACCTAAGGCTATTCTAGACACTAGAGAGAGGAAACTCAGAAATAGGATAGTGAAGGAGTATTTGGTCAGATGGAAAGACCTGTTAGAGGAGGATGCTACATGGGAGAGTGAGAAAGTTATTCAGCAGGCTGGGCTGAGATTGCTTGAGGACAAGCAAATTCAAGGGGGGCGGACTGTAATGTCCCCATTTTAGCAGCTGGGCTTACTTAGTTTCCAACACACTTACTATTTGTAGTAAGCTAATAGGATGTAATGGAGGCCAATTTTGATGATTGGATTTAATGCTCCTTGTTGAGAGATTTCTACCAAGCTATCACTTGCACCATTCGAAGTCTGATTGCTAGTATTTTTAGGGGCCTAAAGTGTTGCAAAAATGGTAACTTTTAACCCAGCTGAAAGACATTGAGTGTCACTTTAAACATTTACTTTATGAGGGACTGTTGCACATCTTTTATCCCACATTGCTCAAGTGAGTTGAGTTTCCCCTTGGGGAAAGGATAAAGGGGAGTGCTTGTGGCTTCTTTGGGCATGTTGGATAAGAAGAAAAGAATTGTTACACTTGCAACTTATTTGGGCAATTGAGAACATCCTTCTCATTTGTAGCACTCTAGACATCAATCCTTGGGGTTGGTATTTGGAGTTTGTGCTCTCAGCCACTGTAGCAGCCATGCAATGTAGCATCTGTGCCACTGTATCAGTCTTACCACTATAGTAGCCATACCACTATAGCAACACATCATTGTAGCAGCAAGATCATTGTAGCATCTATATATAGCCAGGTGATTTCATAGTTTTTTGTAGAGTCCATAGTTCTGCCTGTAGAGTCCATAGTTTCTTGCCTACAGAGTCCATAGATTTTTGCCTACAGAGTCCATAGTTTTCTACAAAGTCCATAGTTTCTACCTGTAGAGTCCGTAGTTTCTTACCTGCTGAGTCTGTAGATTTCTGCCTGCAGAGTCTGTAGTTTCTTGCCTGCAGAGTCTATAGATTTCTGCCTACAGAGTTTGTAGTTTTCTGTAGAGTCCATAGTTTATGCCTGTAGAGTCCATAGTTTCTTGCCTACAGAGTCCGTATATTTCATGATTATAGAGTCTGTAGATTTTTGCCTGTAGAGTCTGTAGCCTTCTGTAGAGTCCGTATTTTCTACCTGCAGAGTCCGTAGTTTCTTGCCTGTAGAGTCCATAGATTTTTGCTTGCAGAGTCCGTATTTTTGTACAGAGTTCATAGTTTTCAAGCTTGTGGAGTCCATAGATCTCAGCCTGTAGAGTCCATAGATTTGGCTACAGAGTCTATAGAAGCTTCTGTAGAGTCCGTAGATCCAGTATGTGGAGTCTGTAAAAACCCAGCCTGTAGAGTTCGTAGTTTTATGGGTCAGAGATCAAATGAAGCACCTTCAGCACATGCCAGGATATCTACTTGAAATCATGTTCATACGATTCTGAGAGAGGATTTAGTGAGTCACCACATGACTAGCATTGTACTCATCTACTCATTTTGCAATTAATATAAATACAGTGTGTTGGTTGTTCAGATATGTGTATCTATGCTTGCAATTCTATATTTATGTTACATGCATTGGTCTTTGTAAAACACGAAAAAAAATAATTCCAACAAATCTATTGGAGTCATAAAGAGCCCCTGTTGGGTTAGCTCGGTGCAACCGGGGTGCCCATTATAGGATCTTGCATCCATGAAATTATATAGGTAGCGTCCACTTACCTCATGCATCTGGATTCAACTCGGTTACCTCTTTCTTTTCTTCTATTCTCCCCATTTCAATTGTCTATTTTGTTATCTCTTATAGGCTAGGGGCAATGTTTTCCATCTTATGTATCATTATTTCCCTATAGCCTAGGGGTAACCTTTAGCCTTTGTTCTTGTATTTTTATACTTACGTCATTGTTGTCTAGTTTATGGGACACCCTATCATTAAGAGTAACACATAAATTACACAGCACACACAATTTATTTTCTAGTTACATTAGCATTATGATTAACCATTGTTTGTATTTGTTTCATGTTGTTTTGATTATTTTGTTCACATTTTTTTCTTGGTGTTTTGTTGTGATTTTTGTTTATTGGTGTTTTATCTTTTTTTTTTTTTTTTTTTCTTATTTTTTTATTTTCATTGTTGTGCCTTAACTTAGTATATCTACATTCATTAAGTGATTCCTTGTGCATTATACTTAAGTCCATCCATATTCATATGTCAACATTGTCATCATGATTTTTATCATTGGTGTATTGTTTTTTATTATTTATTAGATTGCATGTCGATCATTATGCATATTACAGTGAAGTTATCATGGTAGTTTATATCATGATGCATATTGTCACATGTTACAACAAAAATTAGCTTGAAAAATCTTACAAGCAATGATGTCATGGTACTTCTCTTTGGCTACCTGACAAATTCTCTATCTATCCAAATTATTACCCAAGTATAGAGTAATTAAATCATGAAAGAATTTTACTCTTTACTAGTTAGGACATGCATCTCCAGACTAGTAGGTACCTTGAATTCATACTTATCCTCTGTATTGGCTTTCTCTTACTTTTTGAGTATGGATTCTGTATGTAAACCCCCTTTTTTTGATTTATCATATTGTCCCAAACTATCGTACTAATGATTAAAACTGTTTTGGGCAAATCATTGTGTTTCAATTTATCTGGATGTTAATGATTATAACTATCTTTGAGCAAATATTTATCCTTCTTTTGCCCTACTGGGGCACATTTTTATTGTGCTCATAATTATAACCATCTTTGGGCAAGTTATTATTTTTTATCCACCTAATTGGGGCATATTTTCATTATGCTAATGATTATAACTACCTTTGGGTAAATCATTGTCTCTATCTGTCCAACTAGAATAGTTTTTATTATGTTAATATTTATAACTATCTTTAGGCAAATCATTACCTATATTCTCCCAACTGGGACATATTTTCATTCTGATAATGATTATAATCACTTTTGGATAAATCATCATTTTTATTTGCTCAATTGAGACATCTTACTATGCCATTGATTATAACCACCTTTGGGTAAATCAGTCTTTTCCACCCCCTTTTTACCTTTTGGTCCCATTGTTTCTTTCTTTCAAAGGATCGATCATTGACATTCTTTATTGTCTACTCCCTCGAGTGGGCATCTAGGGCTCATCCATCACCTGTTGCGGCATTATGCATAAAGGACATTTTCATTCTTTGATAAGATGTTACTGTGCCTATAGCTTGCAATGCCTTTACAAACAAAAAAAATTATAGACACCCCATTTTGGCCACAACTAGCTTCTGATCAGACTTCAGATTGATTTCTACCAAACATTACAAATTAAGCCTATGAATCACTAAATGTCCTAATTTCATCTACTCATTATTCATTAATGTTTAAAATTTTATGGCGGCATCCCTATTTGAGGTACTCACTTGTACGCAATAATAACCTCCCATTTTAGCCACAACTAGCTTTTGATCATACTTTACATTGATTTCTACCAAACATTACAAATTAATCATATGAATCACTAAATACCCCAATTTTATCTGCTCATCATTCGTTAATGCTCAAAATTTTGCTAAGGCATCCATATTTGGGGTACTCACTTGTATGCAATAATAAACTCTCATATATTCATCCCTAGTCACCTTATGACATAATAACTGGTAGTTTGGTCTATGGACCCATTAAATAGAGCACTTGAACAATTCTTAAAAGAGTTAAAATGCTAATCAAAATGAATCAACTAATTAAACAAATTAAATGTTTAGCTAAATTATCTATTTGTAATTAATGAATATTTAAAAATGAAATTTTAAAAACTTAAAATATCAAGCCTTTTCATCATTGCCTTTATGAGTTGTCAAGCTCTCACAAATATCTAATTTGAGAGCCATGCCCATAAATTGAAAATCATAATTACATGTACCCTCGTTAACTCAATTAAAATTAACTTTAACTCACTTAGGGTTAGTTTAAACTCATTCCATGTTTAAATCCTAACCTAACTCAACTTGGATAAGAGTTAATTTTGGAGGCTATAAATACAAGACCTTATCTATTAATCAACAAGTTTCTCTAGTGCAATGTTATTATGCCAAAATACCTCCAAGAAGCTCTTTCAAGTAGTGTTACCATGCTAAATTATTAAGCCAACTAGCCAAACCAAGTGTCAAAGAAAGGTGGAGCAAGTGGAGATTCATTGACAAAGATTTTTTGATGCATATAGCCGAGCAAGCCACTTCAACAAGTTATTTTGGAGCTACAAGGAAGGTAAAAAGATGATTTATTTTATTTTCTAGTTGTATTTCATTGTATGCTTGTTAGATATGTTCTCCCTAATGTCTAGATTAGAGGTGTTAGTGTTTAGTGTGTTAGTTTTGATTTATTTTTATTGACTAATACTATACTAATCTCCCGTCTATGGATTCCTTATTCACAAAATTAAGTTGATGAATGTTTTAAAAATGATGAAATACAACTTGCATCAAAGTCTTAAGAATAAGATTTACAAAATCAAATTTCTTATAAGGTCCTCTACATTGGAGAAATGAGAAGTACTATTAAGATTAAGATCAAGGACCATACTTCAACATCTTACTAAAGAAGATGGAGAAATCAACATTGACACAACAATCAGAAAAACTAAACACTTAAAATACATTGAGCATATCAAAATAGTTGTAGTGAAAAATCATTACTACAGATATCAATTAAGAAATTCTATTAATATTAGAAAGTGTACCTCAAAATTTAAATAAAATTAATTTTTATATTAATTTATCTTTTAATAAAAATCTATAAGATATTATTTTAATACAATTATATATATAAAGAACACTAAGCTATTGTTCCTACATATACATTTCTAATAATGATAAATTATAGGGGAACACAATTATTTTCAAAACCTTTTTATTTATAATATGGACTCTAAAAGCCTTAGATCCAGATAAAAGCACGATTAGAATTCTCGTGTCCATCTAATTTTCAGACTCCGACATACTGAAAGAAACTGCTTTAGGAGTGAGTAATGTGTGGGCTGTCATGCTGATAATGGCAGTTTAATGAACATCTTATTTGTCAGCCAAGCTTTATCTGGATTTGGGTCAAGGAAACTCTGGCTTACATATTGTTCAATTTCGTTATCATTCAATTGCCTTGTCCAACTAACTCGTCTGGAAGAATCACTGGCAGGGCCATAACACCTGCCATACATCCATCCTCTTATAAGCAAAATAATACTCATACTGCAAAGTGTTATGATTATGTAGGGAGGAAAACAAACCTGTATTCATAGAAGCAAGCAGTCTTTTCCTTTTCGGATGAATCCCAGTTATGCCAACCAAGGGGCGTTATGCACGCATCCATCCACGTGTAAGCAAAAACAACCCTCGCCAATGGTTGCCATGGTCGTCCCAAATACGCGTAAGCTTTGTTACCGTTACCCGTAATAACACATCTGCACAGCGGTCGAAAAGCTTTTAACAACAAGAACAAGAAGAATAAATGAATTCGCTAAAGAATATGATGATGAGTACTAGTAGTGATACCGGAGGAAAACAAAGGCAGTGCAATCATCCTTAGATCTACGGCTCTGTGCAGTTATCCATCCACTGTTCTTGCAGTGAATGTGACAGTGTTCAATCAATGCCGTTGCGTTCCCAAAAATGAAGTCAACGCTGCCTTCAATATAACAGTCTCTAAAATACTGCTTTCCACTGTGCAGGTACGCTGTGTCCTGAGTATCTTAATAATACCAATCAGGGGATGTTTTTGTTATAAAATTAGTTACTGTCATAAGTTCCAATAAATCTTTATAAAGTAAAGAGATCAGTTTGAGATTGTTACCTGCCAGCCAAGAAATCTGCAGTTATAGAATGCACATCTCTCAGCCGAGACCCTTATTGCTACAGCTTGCCCTGATCCCTGCCATTAAATCAACAGCACAGTTCAAAGCGTCAAGAAGAAAACTGTATTTTTATGCGGCATAAACACAGCAGTAACTAAATTTTATTGGTATACCTCTGGTGCGGAATTTTCAAATGTAATTCCCTCGGCAATGAAATCCGTCCCTGCTACGATCACAGTGCCGCAGGCAAATGTCCCGCTACCAATAACGCTTTCATCCTGCCCATCCCAATGCCAAACCCCTCATCAGCGTCAATTACAATTAAGGGAAAAAAAACAAACAGATTACAACCTTATGATGGCGGATTCGAGTAGCAGTGTTATCCCAAGTGAAGATGGCATCTTCAGGACGAAATCCTCTAAGCGTGATGAAGTGCTTGGTTTTGGGAATATAAAGGGGCTGTTTATAAATTCCCGGCATGATCTCGATAACCACTCGCTTCTTGTTGTTGAGAGGAACTGCATCAATGGCTGATTGCACGTCCTTATACTGCGCATTGTCATGCTGAGCCACCCTTATCACGCCCTCCGCCATCTCGCAACACACTTTTGCTAAGGTTAATGTGCGTATTTAATACCTGCGAAGGATGGTCCACTACTAACTCGGGCGAGCGAATATTTGTTTATTAGTGGTCGACATTGGAGGAGAATATATGCGTACGATTTTATTTGATTCGATTCGATTCGATTCGATTCTATACGATATGATATGAATTCCGTATTATTGGTCTCAATGAATGAAGACTAAATTCCAGCGATATATTTATTCCCTTCCGGGTTTGTTCTATACCGTGTATTTTTTTTTCCATATTCATATAGTGCAATATTAAAAAAAAACATATCTTTTTATGATATACAATTTTTTCATGTTTACATGGTGTGATATTATTTGAAAAAAAATGATATTTTTAATATTATATTTTTAATATGAAAAAGATGTGTTATTTCTAATATTTTAATATATAAATATGAAAAAAGAATTATATGTAAAAATATATATATATATATATATATATATAGAATATATGCAGGGATTTAATTTTTATTGAGAATGTTGTTATTTGTATTTATAGGGAGCCACATCATTCTTCATATATATTGCACTTCAAAATTCAATTCATATTATATTATATGGAATCATCAAATCATATCATATTGTATCAAATTATATCATACACATATATTATATTCTAATATAAATCATCAATAAAAAAATATTAGTCATTAATTTTTATTGCACAAATTGGTAGATTATATATATACTTTCTTCAAAAAATTCTTATTTAAAATGTATTCTTTCTTACAATTTTATCAACATGTTATGATTTATATATACTATTATAATATCTTATGGTTTATATATAGTATATATAAATTATAACATGTTAATAAAATTGAAGGGAAAAATATAATTTATATTATATATAAAAACCTTAATAAATTAATAAAATTATAAGGAAAAATACATTTTAGACAAGATTTTTTTCAAAAAAAAAAGTATTCGCATTTTTCGCTTCACACTTCTTGGTTGTTGAAAAGAATTATAAAACAAATATTTGTCCTATATTAATAAATAAACTTGTTTCATGCAAATTTAAACTAAATGGCTTTATTCACCATTCATATATATCTATAGATACTGTTTCTAATATAATTATGGGAACAAAGTAATATAAGCATGGTATACAAACTTAATAAAATTTATATAATTAAAAAAAATTTTAAAAAAAAATCTCATCATACATTATGAATTATTTTGTGAATGATTTGATTTTTATAATTAAGTATTGATGATTTAGTACCACAATGTAGTGTAATGTATTTTTAATTCAGACTCATCTATAAATCAATTAATCACAATAAATAATATATAGATTGTTATAACAAAATATTTCACTGGGTCATCATCTTGTATAAATTAAGTACACCCAAGAAAAGGATTCAGTGGAATAAGGATTAGGAACCACACACCCATTTTGAGCAATGTCTAAAGGAGACAAAGGAACTTTAATTTCCCAACTAAAAAGTAAAGGCACATAATATCTCACAAGCTCGCCACCCCACATAGGCAAAGTCCACAGGCACAAGCCAACAAAGGTCTTTCTACATGGTGGAAGACTCAACCCCATCCACCCACCCCTCGTTGAGGAGGAGGGGATGAGAAGTGACCATGTGAACAACTTCACTAACGTCTGGGTGTTAGTGAAAGAGTGCCACACAAGGGTTTGTCAGGAGAAACATAACACATGGTGCAAGGAGCACTCCCTCAATGGTTGATGAGTGCCTCTCCCCAAAAGGAAGATCTTGATAAACCAAACACTAGATAAAATGAGCTAATTTGGGTTTGATCTTGGTATTCCAAATCCTGATGAGTTTAGAAAGACATGTTCTGGGCCAAGATTTTAGATTCTATTGTTTATTTAGTTGAGCCCAAAACTAAATAAAAAGGCTTATAATTTGATATAGGAGTCTAGGAGAATATTTTCAGAAGGAAGTTTTGAAATTCCACTATAAATAATTCCACCAGGCCAATGGGGGTTGTAAGCCCATCTTGTGAAGCCTGACATATGGCATCAATTCTTAAAGTTGTTGAATAGAAGGCAAGTCTGAATTCAATAGTGTGTGTTTTTTTTTCAAAGCATACCATGGAATCCAAATCCCAAACTATGAAAATTCTTTTTCTGAAAAGCTGAAGAGATGGTATGCCTAGCATATCAATTATAGGGATGTTGATGTTTATCACAATAAGGGGATACTATAGATTATGGTCATTAAAAGAGAGACCAAATTGAAATCCATCACCAACCCATTTGAGATAAGGATTCATTACTTCAAAATCTTTTCAAATTTAATCTTATATATAAATGGCCTTTCTATCTTGACAATGACAAAATTAATCAAAAGAGTGTGAACATCAATTTTTTTTAGCATTTTTTTCCATAATTAGCACTTGTATAAATGCCACACCTTAGGATAATTTTCCAAGCCTCATTTTCCTCAATATCCCTAACAAGTAATTTAGCACAAAGGGTTGTGATTTGTCCATAAATTTCAATAATTATCATACCTCCTTTATCATGAAAAAAATGTCCCATAACCACTCTATGGAAACCTTGAGTCTGCTTAGCATTAGTTTAGATAAAATCTCAAATCATCTTTGCTAATTTTTCATATGAAGATTTAGAAGGAGCCCAACAAAAATAATAATAAACATGAGTGGTTGTAATAATCTTAATGTAGACATAAAAATTTATTTCTAGAGTAAGAATATTTATAATGTAGTAAGTAAAACTTTTTCTACCTCTTTTAATTATATA
This sequence comes from Torreya grandis, assembly GCA_037957365.1. Classification (NCBI taxonomy): domain Eukaryota; kingdom Viridiplantae; phylum Streptophyta; class Pinopsida; order Cupressales; family Taxaceae; genus Torreya; species Torreya grandis. The sequence continues at coordinate 4,878,996 of JARHVA010000535.1, read as the reverse complement.
ATATTATATCTTAGAAGGGGAAGTTCCAAAAGTAAAGGGGATTAAAAATATTTTGATCCTTCCCTGTTTCCGGGTTCACTTGCATCGATAATTTTGGACCCACTCAAACAAGGGAATCATGTTTTGTCTATAATAATGAGTTTTAGCTCATTGAAAGCTTGACCTAGAGGCTTTGTAGAAAATGTTAAGGTTAAAAAGTGCCTATTTGAAAGAGGCTTATTTCTTTGCTAGCATAAATAAGGAATCATCTATTAAATGCCCATTAATAATCTGAGTAGGTTAATCATGAAGTGTAGTTCCATTGATAAGCCCATGGTCAAATTTATGGGGAAGAATATATCCAAACACTCCAACCACTAGGATATACAATGCCAAGGAAAGAGGATAACCTTTTTGATAGTATGAAAAATCCCAAAGTTATTATACTTGCGATAATTGATGGTGAGAAAAGCCTAAGCTTTAGAGAATAGATTTTGAATTATTGAGAGAAAGTACTTACCCAAACCAAAATATTTAGGCACAACAAGAATGAAGGGCCACTCAATCCTATCATAAGATTTTTAAAAATCAAGCTTGAGGAAGATGACCCTTTGATGAGAGACATGTAAGCCTACTCCATTACTTACCAATCCAAAATAAATGTTATCCAAAATATATCAACATTTACTAAACATAGTTTGTTCCGTTGTAATGATTTCTAGGAGAATATGATGAAGTTGTAAGGCCAAGGCTTTAAAAATGATTTTATAGGAAACATTAAATAAGATGATCAGTTTATAGCTCGTAATAAGCTCTAGATAATTATTTTAACCTTTTAGGACTGAGTGAATGTAAATCCTATGTTGTTAAAGAGTTAATAATAGTAAATTAGGGTAGACATATGCAATAAATACAATCACTGAATTGTTATAGAATGGACTAAACTTAACCTTTCTAAAAATAGTAATACATAATGTAAATAAGAACTTAGATAGAAAAAAATTGAGATAGATGATTTAGAAGCTAAAAACTAAGGTAGAGGTTGGTCTGAGTGTCAAAATAGGATTTAAGTGTCAAAACCCCTCTTGGATAGTAGCTTCATGTGGCACTAGTGTCCCTATTTTGGTGGTAGTATCCTCTGTGTAGGACTATCCTGAGCTTCTAAATACACCTATGTCTACATTTGTAAGGTATATTCCTATGTGCATGAGTCTTAAAACCCTATAAATGGCTTGTTTTTATTGATTTTGTGAGCAAACCTTAATACTCCATATTGCTAGGGCATCTGATTGATACAAGCAAAAAAGTGTGTTTTTTAGTGGAGTAGGTTAGACATCCTCAATATCTTGTTGTGAAGAGAGTTGCCTACATACTAAAAATCTAAAGAGGGATCAAACCCAATGTAGTTATCCCCACCTAAGTGCAAGTGAAGCTAGTATGATAGCTAAATTGAGTACTTTGAATGTGCTTGAAACTAGAAATATGAGTAATCTAAGCTTAGGAATGTTGTAGATGGTAGTATGTATAAGTAGGGTAGAATAGGGATTTATAACCTTAATTGTGCACAACTTATTTTGAGTTTGCATATGTAGTTTGTGTTTGATTTCCATCTAGTGTTTAAAAAGATAAAAGTCATATATTTATATTGTTTGGGTGCTTTTATGGGTGCTAAAATTGGTCTAGGATGAATCTAAGAGGTCCAAGACTTGAAAATATATCCATTTGTGGAAAAATTAAGGAAAGTAAAATAGTGCCAATATTGGGACATGTAGTCATATAAAATGTCCAAATTGGTAGTTTGAGTGTGGCTTGTGACACCCTATCTATAGCTCCTTTTTGCATGCTCTTGTGACCCTTCTTAACATCTTTTTGCTAATTATCGATCATTCAAAACCTTCTGAATGATGATTCCACCTCAGCCAAATTGTATTTCCCAAGCTAATTCTATTCCCCTAGGTCCCAAGCCTATAAGATAGGATCACCATAATTGGACTATAGCACCAAACCCTAAGGTGTCCCATTTTCAACTCTCTTATCCATTTTCACTTTGAGCCCCAATGGTTATTTTCATCTAATCCCTATCCTTAATTATGTCAACCTAGCATGAATACATCAGACCCATGACCAATTGTTCCCTATAAAATCCCACTCAAAGCTCATTTACAAAGGAAGTGACAAATCTTACAAAGAAATCAAGAATACAAATAAATAACTAAGATAAACTTCTCTATTCTCTGCATACAGTCACCCAACACAGCTGCAAATGCACTCAAACCCTCACACCAATCCCTATCCACCTCAAACACTCTCAATTTGGCATTTTTGCATCCACATGACATTATTACAAAAAGTACATTAGGTGGGATAATTACATATGGTTTGATCCCTCTTTGAAGTATTGATATGTAGGCAGCATGCCCACACAAGGGGTGTAGATTACACATTCAGTGCATCTTACACACTAACCCCCCTTTATCAAGTGATTCAAATTATTTTTATCAAAAAAGTTACATTTCTTCTTCCTCTAGTTGAGATTCATACATAGTCGAGGCCTCCCTCATTAGCACAGAGAGTTAATGCACTTCCATGGAGGCCTCTTTTAGAACAACCACTACATCAATGATAGTTTTAAGACTTTAGATAGTTTCTAGCTATAGTATTCACACCTAGGGTAGTATCATTGAGATATCATGCATCTACACATAGAGCACACTTTCAAAGAGATTCTTCTACTACCATATGGGTCCCATAGTTCCATCCACTTCTCAGAGTTACAAGGGGACCCCATAATTGGTTTCCACTATAGACATTTCAGAGCACTTACAACATACATAGCTTTCAGATCCATGGTATCAACCTTTATATCATGATTCACGATCATGTACAATACTTCTCCTTGTTATAGGACACCATGATCGAGAGTCTCTCATGAGACTCATCGGTTAGTATCATTTCTTCTCAGCTTACTCATACATAGTTTCTTTTCACTTTCTTGTATATAGTATCTTTTCATTTTCTTGTACATAGTTTCCTTATGATTAATTATACATAGATTATGTCAAAATATAAAAACATATCAATATTTAAAAATACCAAAAATAATATAACATGTCAAAATACAAAAAACATTCAAATAAATCAAAACACTAAAAACATTTTCAACTATATGCATTATCCATGCTTTACATTTCTACTACCATGCTAGACTTATATTTTGTTGTTCTATGCTATTGTTTGTCAATTTATCTACATTACCATGCTTCAATTAATATTTTTTGAGTGTGTGCAGTGACACCCATATCCTTGATTGCTTCACTCTACCCATTGAGGGGGCATCCTAATTCTACATTTGAGACATATATTGACATATCTACCCACTGGGGGCATCTTCTACATGACTACACCATCCACGTTATGTCATTCCTACACCATACACTCTAATTATCATGTTGATATACATTACTTACTAACTTACATAGATTATTCTATTGATATCCACTAGTATATAACACTTATGTATTTCTTATCATCTACCTAGTCTTATACTACATGTTTTTCATACTTTCACTTTTTGATTTTATTAGTTAGATGTGATAGTATTTACAAAATTTACATGTTTTCCTCTCTTGATTTGAGTAGCTAGATTTGATTTCATTTCTCAGTTCCTATTTTTTAATCTTATGTGTGCCTTTGGACATTTGCCAATGTCCTATGCTTATACTCTTTTATGTGTTTGTGACCCTCATGCCAACTTTGCTTGTACTCTTCTATGTGCTTATGGCCTTCATGCCAATATTCCTTGTTTGCAATTGTATGTGTATATGGGCATCTGAACAAGCATTGTATGCTTAATTTTATAGTTTGAATGACATGTGCCCATGTCCATTGTTTCCTTGGCCACTTTTATGTGCTTCTTGCTTCTTGCCTTGCGTGCTTGTTTGCTTCTCAATTATTTATAATGTCATGATCCACATCATGTATTTTATTGATTTATTAGATTCCATGATGGACATGATGCTCCATCCCTCCTTGAAAACTAAATAACATTTTCCACTTTCAGTTCAGTATACTATACATGATATTACATTGTTACATTTATCTAGGCATACCCCTATTGATTTAACAATCTCCAATACAAACTATGCTATATATTGAGACATATTTTTGATTATCATTACTATATCATGTCTTTTGTAGCATAACACTATTATAAGGCTCTTTATTCTAAGGGCAATCATTGCAGGGTCTTCATTCCTACCCTCAAAAGAGGGGGCAATAAATAGGGGTTTTGCATTGAGATCAAAGCCTTCTACTAGTCAAAAATCAATTTTAAAAACACTCAAAATAGTAATCAAAATTTAAATTAGGTAAAACAAACCAGAAAGATAGTGACAAATACAAAACATTCATTAGAAATAGTAAAGGACAAGAGTTCCATATTTAGACAATAACACTTGACAATAAAGTGTCCTATTTTTGGAAATCCTATCCAAACAACCAAAAACTTAGAATTTCCAAAAATAGATAGAAAGGTAAGGTTAATTACAATTTTGTTAACTATAATACAGTTCAGATTGAGTGATTTCATATAGTTTTATTTAGAGTATCTAGATATAAGGGGCATTATGCACATCATGATGACTCTCACCTCTAGTTTTAAATTGGGTAGTTGGTATAACTTCCAGATCAAAATCTATGTTACAGACACCATTGATTGGGGGAAATGTATGTGGCACATTTGCCCTCTTTTATTTCCAAGTTCAATGTATTACCTATGTATTTTTAGTAGTTACATTACTTATTCCATCTACAAATGGTTGGCATCATTTCAAAGTGTCTTTCATATAATCTTAGTTCTTAGTTTTGGAGTGGCTTTCATATAAGCCTAATCTCCACCTTTCAAAGTAGCCAAGATTGGCCTAGTTCTTAGCACACATTCAACTATCCATGCCACATTGTCAGATTATATAACATTCATGGGATTCATGAGTCATCTCATACAACATACATTCATACCAGTATCAATTCATAGCTTCATTTAGTGGGCAATGATGGAGGCAAAGGACTAGATAGCCTTTATATTCTTGAGCCACCTACTTAGAGGGATTAGACGCATAGTCCAAACATCGATTAACAAATGTATGATCACATAAGCTTCACTTAGTGGGAAATGATGGATCTAAAAGGCTAGCCTTTGTATTCTTGAGCCAGCCTCAAGGAATTAAGCACTCATCTCTATTCAAGATATTACTTTTGGTACAACACATACCCAAGATCACTCAACATCACTCAACATCACTCAACATCACACATCATTATGGGCTTCACCCTTATAGGTAAGTTCAGGTACACTTTCTACTTTTCCTTTATCCTTGTATTTAACTTTACTACATCACTAGAATAAAGGGGGGGGGGCAAATGTAGTCATATAAAATGTCTAAATTGGTAGTTTGAGTATGGCTTGTGACACCCTATCTATATCTCCTTTTTGAATGCTCTTGTGACCCTTATAGAAATCTTTTTACTCATTATTAGTCATCCTAAACATTTTAGAGAATGAAACCAGACTGTATTTCCTAGGCTAATCTTATTCCCATAGGTCTTGAGCCTATAAGATAGGAGTGTTATAATTGGACTATAGTGCCAAACCCTAGGGTGTCCCATTTTTGGTGCTCCTATCCATTTACACTTTGAACCCTAATGATTATTTTCATCTAATCCCTATCCTTAATTATGTTAGCCTAGCATGAATACATCCAACCCATGACTAATTATTCCCTATAAAATCCCACTCAAAGCTCATTTATAAAGGAGGTGAATATATTACAAATAAAACAAGAATACAAACAAAGCACTAAGGAAAACTTCCCTATTCTCTACATACAATCATCGAACATAATTTTAAATGCAGTCAAACCCTCATACCAGTCCCTAACCACCTCAAGCACTCTCAATTTGGCATTTTTTCATACACATCACACTATTGGACAAAGCACATTAGGTGGGAGAACTACATATGGCTTGATCCCTCTTCAGAGTATTGGTATGTAGACAACATGCCCACACAAGGGGTGTGGATTACACAATCAATTCATCTTACACACTAAACCCCCTTTCTCAAGTGATTCAAATATTTTTTTATCAAATATGATTGAGGGTTAGGGTTTAAAGATTATATAAACTTTACAATGAGTTCTATCAAAAACCAACACTCAATATTTCATAGGTAGGCTCACATAGAAACAACACAAAAATACAAAAAAATTTAGGTCTTTGTGATCAATTTAGACAACAATGGTAGGAGTGGACAACAACGTCAAACACCAAAGTGCCCTATTTTTGGTGCTCCTATCCTTTTGCCAAATGAAATCTAGTTTTAGATTCATGATAATATCCTAGTCTTGCATAGATAAATTCAACCTCTATCTCAATCATCTCAGCCTATTTCTAGCTAAGTCATATTTCTCCTTGTTTATTACAATTTTTAGAAAGGTAAAAAAGATAAATAAATTATACAAATTAGGAATGTATTTATTTCAATATTCTTTACTAATTTATTAATCTATACCTTTATCTAAATTAGGAATAAAACTCTATTATTCTAAAAAAAAGTTAAATCAAGACACTAGCACCATATGACACTATTGTCCCTATTATGGCACTAGTGTCCAAGTGGTTGAATCCTAGGCATGAAGGGATAGGATCAAGAGTGAGAGTCTAGGACTAATTTAGGGATGACTAGGGATGTTTATGGCCTACATAAAGGCTGGATAAGTGTGAAAATATAGGATCTAAGATAGACCTAGGGCTAAGCTATGGATAGATGGTCTCAAGTAGCATGCTTAACACTCAATTATCACTTTTAGGTGATTACACACCCCACCCTTTATTATATAAATGTAACAAAGTGAAATGACTAGGATAAAGGAAAAAGAAGCCTACCTAGACCTACTTAAGTAGTGAATCTGGTGAGTCTAGATTTGAGTATGTGAAGTATGCTCCATTGCATGTATTGTAAGTGAAATGTGCATAAATCAATCCTTACTTAAGAGATATTAAAAGAAAAGAAAAAAATGAGAAAATAAATAAAAATAAGTAAAACTAAGAAAAAAATGAGAAAATAAATAATAAGTAAAACTAAGTAAATGGTTAAGAAAGAGGAAATGAATGAATACACCTCGCTAGGTATGCAAACCAATGCATAAACATGGTGATAACCTTTGCGTGTATGTGTGTATAGTGATCAATTGGTGCATAGATTGGACTGAGTTGATGGCTTGCTCAATCCTCATGTGTAGGTGGCTCAATAATTCAATCTAGTTTTGAATCCATCATTACCCACCCCTGGTTGGTGGATCATGACCTATGAATAACTTGAATTGGACTGATCGTGTGTCCAACCCTCTCATGTAGGTGGATCAAGAACTCAAGTAGACTATGACTCCATGATTTCTTACCCATGTGTAGTGGATGCATACAAAATTAAAATTATGCAATGTAACTAAAAATGTCTAATTGGAGATATCTAACTAGAAATGTTGGCTCTGTAACCACTCATATATATTAGGCAACTCTAAGCCACTCAACAATGATAATCATTGTAGATGGAGTAAGGCATGAAAATGGTGTGTAAATTTGAATATGATGGTTGATGTATACAACATAGAGAATCACATGGAATTTTTCATTCCATCTAATCAAATGGTGTTTAAGTGAACAAAAGGAAATATTGTGCCACTCACATGCTACCAAATATGATATCTGAGCATATGGATTTTGGAATGATTTTTAGTAATTTATATCTGAGTATCTAAACTATAAATGGAATGGTCATTTTGTGCATGCTATGTACCTAGAGATATGATATATTAATGTATATGGGTTGATGGAGATGCTGACATGTGGCACACATCCCCTTAGTTAGATATATGGGTACAATATATTAGGATAATGGAGTAACTTGTGGAATTAGTACATTAGGTAATGGTTAGCCTACATTGGGATTAGGAGGTTACCCATCCATGGGTTAGATATATGTCTATATATAGGAGATGATTATCATGGTAAAGGTATCAAGTAAGCATTTAGTCTTCTATTGTAAGAGGATATTAGAGGTTGTCCCCTCAAAGAGACATTGTGGAGTTATTCCTTCCTAAAGGAGTATTATATGGTTTTGCCATACCTTAAGGGTATTTTTACATATATTAAATATTTGAATAATATCAAGATGTTATCAAGTGGTATCAGAGCTTTGATTTGGGCAATTTATGTGGGTCGAAACCCTAGTTTTTTGAATCATCAATAAATTTTGATTGGTTGCAAATTTTTCCATAATTTTTTTATTAGATATGGAGAATATTTTGAATAAGTCACAGTAAAAAAATCAAGATTTTTTGACTAGTTTTGAGGGAGTTATTTCTATTTTAGGGTTTATACTAATTTCACTATATCTTCCAAAATATAGGGAATTTTTATTCAACATTTTTATTAGAGATATACGAAGTTATAAAAGAAGCACAATCAAAAATTCAAAATTTTTTGAGTTGTTTTGAGTGATTTGTTGCGATTTTAAGAAGAAGAAGAAAATAATGATGATAAAGAAGAAGAAGAAGAAGAAGAAGAAGAAGAAGAAGAAGAAGAAGAAGAAGAAGAAAAAGAAGAAGAAGAAGAAGAAGATGAGAAGGGTTCAAATAATTTGGCTCCAAAGAAAAAATACTATGGCACATGGAATGCATGGGGAAATCACTATGACTATGCATGGAAGAATACCTATTATGATCATGAACAAAATCAGAGGAGCACAATGGAATTTGGAAACAATCTTGGAGAGCTATCACCTACCAAGATCACATATGGGTGGCTAGATGATTGAGATTGGAGACAAGTATGTAATGATTTGAAGCACACTCATTATTTGGTTTTTTCCTATATTTCAGGGATGAAACATGTCAAGGAGGGAAGTAATGCTATGTACCTAGGGATATGATATATTAATGTATATGGGTTGATGGAGATGTTGACAATTGGTACACATCCCCTTAGTTATCTATATGGGTACAATATATTAGGATAATGGAGTAACTTGTGGAATTAGTACATTGGGTAATGGTATGCCTACATTGGGATTAGGAGGTTACCCATCCATGGGTTAGATATATGTCTATATATAGGAGATGATTATCATGGTAAAGGTATTAAGTAAGAAGTGAGTCTTCTATTGTAAGAGGATATTTGAGGTTTTTCCCTTGAAGAGACATTGTGGAGTTATTCCTTCCTAAAGGAGTATTATATGGTGTTGCCCTACCTTAAGGGTATTTCTCCAAATATTGAATATTTGAATCATATCAAGATCTTATCAGTGCATAATTCCCCCAATCTGAGTAAACTGGTATGAATATTTAGCTAAACTAATCAAAACTAGTAAATTTATTACTGAACCTATGTAAATATGGACTGTACCTACTCTACCTTTCTGGCCAATCTAGATTTTTCTAAAATTAAGGCTACTAGACAATAGCACCATATCTTGGATATTATCACCCTATGGAGCTAGTGTCCCAATGTGGGTGCTAATGTCCATATATTCTAATTTATGTGCAACCATACTAATCTCTATGTCACTATTTACCACTGTGTTTACCTAAGTCTAATTTATATAATATGAGTTTGTGAGATAAAAAATGTAATATGAGTGCATTATAGTAGTCTGATCTCTATGACAAATCCATCTGAATGCCTCCTCTTTTAAGGGGAGTTGTTGAACATATGCAAGAATTATTCTCAAAAGAAAAATATTTACAAAATGTGTGTTAGCTAGAGCATATATGATATCTATATAATAATACAATATAATGTGCATACATAACATCATAATGTAAGATATTCTAAGTTTAAGTTTGTAATGTGCTATGTATGTTATGTCTATCATTCACAAGGCTATCAAGATAGATATAACAATGTATGTAAAAATAAATCTAAGTAATAACTAATTAACTACCTAGGGGATGGGATATGATGTCCATCATGACACATAATTAGGAAATTGGAGATACAGGTCCCTCATGGCATATAAAAATGGAGAGTGTAACAAGAAAGAGAGAAGTGTCATGGCCATGATGTATATAAGAAATAAGACATACAACACACATGAGACATGCAAAGTAGGCCAAGGGGCCACAATACAAGGGACATGGAAAAATGTCACTAAATTTGAGAAATAAAGACATATAAGTACATGTTCAAATGCCCACATACACACACAATTTTTTTTTGCCTTAGATCCACATAGAAGGGCATTCAAATGTTTGCATACACAATTAGGAAGTCACACACAAGGAGTGTACACTTGTCCAAAGCATACATACTATGAAAATAAGTGGTATAGAGTCAAAGAGCAATGGCATATTCAAATTCCATAGAATAGAATAAGCATAGATATATAATCAAGTCTAAACTAGGAAAGCTAGAAATGAAAATATGCATGAACATGTAATACAGATCTCTATAACAGTCAAGATGTACATATGTTATGTCTAAAGTAGTAATAGCCAATAAATAATTTGAGTAAGTGTATCATGATCACTATCAAGATATAAAAATGTTAAATTTGTGATGTAGGGTGTATAAAGATGGAATATGGTAATTGAAACTATGTATAGGGTGCCCCTAAATAGGTGAATGTGTCAAATTAAGAACCTATGCATTTGTGTAGATGCCCCCAATGGGTAGATAATAGTAAATATATATTGGTGTAGTGGAATTGAGTCATATATTAATCTATAATCACCATACAAGAACAAGTGGAGCATGTATGTATGATAAAATTGACTATACTAAGATATCTAGCATATGTAGTGTCTAGAAAAAATAAGAAATATAAACATGGAAATGCATAAAATTAATACTTTTATGTTTTATGAGTAAATATTTAAATTATTTTATGTTTTTTTAATATTATGTTGTTTTTGTGTTTTTGGGATATAAGCTATATACAAGTAACATGAAAATGAAACTATATACAAGGAATAAGAGAGAAGGAAAGTATGTACAAGAAGGGAGGAACAATACTAACCGATGAGTCTCATGGGAGACTCATTATTAATGTGGAATATGTAAAATAAAGGAATAATGATCATGTGTGATGTATGATTTAAGGTAATTATGATCCCAAAACTTGTTATACTAAGTGATATATATCTAACACTACCTATTAAGTGGTGTTAGGAATCCATGAAATTGATTGTGGTTTCCTATGAACTATAAGTGTCTTAGGGACCCATCCGGTAGAAGATGTTATAGCTAGCATAGGTGCTTTATATTGAGAACATTAAGAACTCAATAATACTAATCTGAAAAGAAATTGAGTACAAGAAGACCCTCTAGAATCTGAAACATATCTCTGATGCAAGGGTCTCTCTAATAATGGTCTTCATGGGAGAGTATGTGTATGTGATAAAAATGTAGGATTAGACCTCACCTTCACTAGTGGCTCCATTAAAATATATGGTATACTGATAGGCTCTATTCTTAGAGATATAACTAGTAACTGTACTGTAATTGGTAATTATGTTGTAATTGGTAACTATGTTGTAATTGGTAACTATGCTATTACTACTAACTATGCTATAATTGGTAGCTATGGTGTACATACCTATGGGATAGGTAGAGGATACTCATATGAAAGACCCTAAACTATGATCACCTAATTTTCATGCATATATTTGAACCATCTATGCACAATGGATGGGATGGATTGTAATTGTTGTATCCATGGCCTACCCACTAATATGTCAAATGTGCCTACACTAAGAATTCAGTGGCCACATGTGTTGGTATAAATTATAGTGGAAGTATAACCTCCTCAATAGATATCTAAACATGGACACTAAAACCATAGATAATTGTGTCTATAGAAGATATATCCTACTCTGAATATCCCAAAATGTTGTATAAGTGCGATAGTGTACATGTTAATACTTGACTCATTGTCCACCATGACATTATGAATATGATGATAATCTATGTAGGATTGTATAAAGAGTGTACATAAATCTGAATCATCATCAAAAATATCCTAATATGAGAAGGTGATGAGTGGTCTAGCTATAACTATAGTATGATACACACCAATCATAATTTTTAGTGGCTATGCATCCTCTATAGTAGTGTGATATGATATTAGTGGTGGATGTGCCTGATACATGTAGTGAACACCTAAAGTTCCCCATACCTCATTTTTTGTATGCTTTGAAAATGGATCTAAGAATATTTTCAATCCTTAGCTTCCATTTATTTAACTTTGGGTACCTTATTGGGTGTGCCCACATCAATAATGTTAACCTCTATCAAATCTTGTATTTTATGTTTCAAGCTGATGCATCAATTTTTTGTATGTCCTGGTGCCCAGTGATATTCATAAAATGCATTATAATCATATTTATTTAGAATAGGTTGTGTTGTATCAACCTATTTAATGAGAGGGAGAGATATGACATTGCATTCCAAGATATATTGTAAAACATGTGCTAATGATTTTGGAAGGTTGGGGAAAACTCTACATGGAGGAGATGATAAAACCAAGCGATGAGATGGATTTGAAGTTGTATTAAATATATCCTTTATATAACTCTTATTTTTAGATGAAATTACCTTATATGAAGGCTTACTATAAATCTTAGTAGTTTATTCTAATCCACTTGTATATTTTAGTTTTCCCATAGAGAGAAGATTGACTTCTATTTCTTTCACTATGTGACATAAATTTGTGAAGGTTAGAAACTTATCAAACAAGATAACTTCAAGTAATGTTGGTAGTAAACTATATTTTAATATGTCCTATAGCTCTTTATCTACCATGGGGCTAACTAATTTGGCCAATATAGTCTTATATTACAAGAATTATTCTAAAATAGGCTAATTTTATTTTTGTTTCAATTGTGCTACTTGAGCATATGAGATCTTATCAGTGATGTTTGTTGAAAAGTGTGCTAAAAACATATCTTCCAATGGATTGAATTCACTTATAGACTAATTTTATAGATCATAGAACCATTATAAAGCATAATCATTTAGACTTCATGGAAACAACTTAATGAGGAGCCAATCATTGGACACATAGTCCAAACATGATGTATGGAAAGTTCAGAGATGGTGTTATGTGTCACCCTTACCATCATACAATGTAATCTTAGGTGCCACAAATTTGGATGGAAAAGGAGTTACCATTATGTGATGTGCCAAAGGTTTTATGTAAAAGAACATGAGAACCCAAGGCATGTGATAGCCTAGTGGATCCCTACTCAAGATGTAAAACCTTAGCCTACAAAGTATGAACCTCCTGCATAAGGGTTTGTACATCTAGAGAGGAGGAACTATCCATAAGAATTGTAACTATCACTAAAGTTTGTTGAGTTAAAATTGGTTGTTGTGCTAGCTGAGTTGGCCCTAATGTAGGTGTAATAATTTTATTATCTGGGGGAGTAGAATATTGACCATTATTTGATTTTTGAAGTTCTTCATGGATAATATTGCTAAGGTCATCTTACATATCTGAATGTTTAGAAATAATAGGTTACAATTATCTCTTGTTAGTTTCATCAAATCAGCTACTAAATTCTACCATTGTAATTTGGGAATTAAGAAAACAAATTGTTGTATATTTGTAATTTTTAAAGAAATTTAATCTATGAAAGATTTAAAAAATCAAATACTAAAACAAATATGAGATTTTAGAAATAATATCCTATCATAAAAATAAAAAGGATACAAACCTTCAGAGCATATAGGGTTAGGTTTGAATATTATTCAAAGGAAGTCATGTTCACCAAATATTTTAACCTTTTAGGACTTAGTGAATGTAAATATTATGTTGTTAAAAAGCTAAAAATAGTAAATTTGGGTATAAATGTGTATTACATACAAAAATTGATTTGTTACATAATTGACTAAACTCGACCTTCATAAAAATAGTAATAAATAATGCAAATAAGAACTTAGTTGGAAAATGACTAAGATAAATGATTTGGAAGCTAAAAATTGAGGTAGAGGCTGATGTGAGTGTCACAAATAGGATTTAGGTGTCAAAAACCCTCCTAAATAGTAACATCCTAATTGGATAGTAGTGTCATGTGGTTCTAGTGTCCCTATTTTGGTGGTAGTGTCTTTTGTGTAGGACTGTCTTGAGATTTTGGGTGTATCTAAGTCTAGATATATAAGGTCTATTCCTATGTACATGAGTCTTGAAACCCTATAGATGGCCTATTTTTAATAATTTTTTTGAAAACTTTAATCCTCTATGTTGTTAGGACATATGGCTGATACAAGCATAAAAATGTGTTTGTTAGTGGGATAGGATGGACATCTGCAATACCCCACTATGAAGAGAGTTTATTACATACCAATAATCCAAAGAGGGATCAATACCAAATTAGTTCTTGTTATGGCTTCAATTTGTACCTTTAGAGAGGGTTCTTTAAGCCCTTTCCAATTGATCCATAATATTAGGACAACCCTAGGCTATGAGTGACCTATGGTGGGGTTGAACCTCTGAAGAAGGCCCAATTCCTCTTGATGATCACCTAAACTAATACAAATCATTGATAAAAGGGGTAGAAGGGGGATAAAGGATCCTAACAAATTTAACTAAGGTGATGCATTAAACTTAAATGGACACTCACATAAGCTTGAACCCACACTAAATCATAATAAGACAACTATAGCTCACACAACCTCAAAATATCACTAATTTCATAAGTATTTCATGGAAGAGGTTCAGATAGAACACTAATCTAGACCTAAAATATCTTGAATAAACCTTAAACGAGGCAAGCAAAAGGACAATGAATGAAGAAGATTCTCCTTCATGGATTTATCATGAACAATCATACTAAGCACTAATCAAAGGTAAGAGATAGGTAAAGAGTAAATCTTATTACTTTAAGAGGCAGTTCTTAAAATATTTTGATAAGGTTTAGCCTTATCAAATAAGCACCCTTTTGCAAGAGTCTTAATGAGTATCCTTATCTCCTAAAAAGATGAAAAAATGTAAAATTTGAGAACCCTTTCAATGGGAAAGAGAATGAGAGATATAAGAGAATGGAGAGAGAGAAAGAATGTGAGACCACATCATTATATAGGGTACACACCATCCCATATCATTAATTAAGATTAAACTACCACCTTTTTGATCAATCAAGATACTACTCATGGCTTACCAAGTGGAAAAGTCCCCATAGGCTCCAAAGATGCATTGAATGCTCTTACCTACAAGTGACAACAACCAGATCTTTTTATTTGATCCTTCACACCATCTCTCATTGAAGAAAATACTTTCATGCTTGTGGATCTGACAGA
This sequence comes from Torreya grandis, assembly GCA_037957365.1. Taxonomy (NCBI): domain Eukaryota; kingdom Viridiplantae; phylum Streptophyta; class Pinopsida; order Cupressales; family Taxaceae; genus Torreya; species Torreya grandis. The sequence goes on along the minus strand of JARHVA010000535.1, from coordinate 4,863,666 downwards.
ATCATGGACTTGTCTATTTTAGATGGCTATTTTTCAAATATATGGCCATGCTAAAGGACAAGGAGCCTTTTCATGATCTCAGACCTCTACCCTTGATCAAATATAAACCTAGATATTTTCTATAGATAGAAAACCAATATAAGATTATTGGTTTTCCTATAGTCATTATGTTGATGTAGACATATAAACTGCATATCTTCTTTTTGGATCTCTATTAGGTTTACAATACCTATTTTTGCCTCTGAGTATCTATAGAAAAAAAGAACTTCACCATATACAGGTCTCTTTTAAAGAATAGCAAACACTGTCCTAGAATGAACCCTGTGTGCGACAGATATTTGAACCATAGATATATATATTTAGCTTCAATGGTTCCCTTTTATCATTGATCATCCTAACTATATCAATGTTTCCCTTTAATGGCATTTAGCCAAGCTCTAATGGCAAAATGATGATTCCTACAATATCTACTTGCCCTAGTTCAACCCTAGTCATATGTTTGACCTCCTGTCGAAGGTCCCTTGGTCTCTCAACTTTAAACCTCACTCATTGATTTTATTTATATGAAATGTATGTGGACCATTAATTTTCCTAAGAGCCTAATGAGATTATGACACTTGTCAATCTCTAACTTGTCCTTGAGATACACTAACTGTATTGAAATCGCTCACATCATTAGATCATTATGTATGAATGAATGCAATTCATTAATTTCTTATCATGGAGATCCTTTGACATGTTAACTTTCACTCGCACCATTGGATCAAGATTTACAAATCAACATGAGCCTTTGATCTTACTGGGACTTGCCATTTTAACTCAAATGGCTAACTCATGAGACCCAACTTTGACATCTACGTGCCCATATTTGACATCCATGTGAATGTATTTGATGTCTGTATGACCATCATTAGGATTTTTGAACCCAAATGGTTATTTACCATGACCTAAATTTGATGTTCCCATGCCCATCATTTGACATTCATATGACCATCATTGACATATATGTGACCATAAATATTTTGGACCCCAATAGATAAATGTTGAGCTTTATTTTGACATCTGTGTGAATTTCCCTTTTATAGGTTCAACTTTAAACACTTATAACTTAATCTAGAGAACTACATAGACATGAAATTTTTAGAGTATGTTCCTATCATGAATAACTTTATGGTCTTCCATTCTTTTGGCTCATGAGGTGAATTTATAAAATTCCCAAGTGAATTAGTCCATTCCTTTGTAGATGACGTCATGGTGATGGTTTGGTTCTTTTATATTTGTGATATGAGATTTTAATTGATCTTTGGAAGTTCCAATGAATCCCTTGAGGCTTGCATAACTTTTCCCTAACCTTGAACTACTTGAAAACCATGAAACCTACTTGGATCCTTATCTTTGCAATTCTAGACCCATTTCTAAGCCTTTTAGTCCACTCATTCCATCTAGAAATTGGTTCACTATGAAAACCATACAAATAGTTTATATGTGGGCCAAATTTGGCCAACATATCTAGTTAAATATATCTACTTGAAGCTGAAAATAAGGTTGACCCTTTTTGGAACCTCCTCATGAAGCAAAAGGGACAACAAGAAAAACAATAAATAAAGGCAAGTACACATAGACACTTGGAGAATTAAAAAAATCTAACCTAATAAAAAAATTTGCACAAATTCACTTAGAGAAAAGCATGAAATCTAATCTAATATATACAAGGTTACAATTTATAGGTACTTTCCACCTAGGTCAAATGTAAAACTTCTAGTATCATTCACTTATGATTAACTAGGATGAAAAATACCTTTATTTGGAGATCTCATTATAGGTGGGCTAAGATGCATGGATACTAACCCCTTTGGCATGATCTCAAGTGGATGAAATTGGATAAACATGTCTCCAATGTAGACATACTAGTCCATTTATTCAAGGCTTGCCTCATATTTGTCTATATAATCACCTGCAACCTTCTAATTTGATGGCTCAATTTTGTGCTCTAAATTAACCACAACATGTGATGGCTCCTTCTTCTCATCCTCCAATCGAGATAGATACCTAATAGGAAATCCTCTTGTCCATATGAGGATTGAGCATGATGATGGGAATATACATAGTTTGTGCAAGATTAAAACAATAACATATTTGAATAAAGAAGCCAATACATAGATACTGATTTTAATACAATAATATTCTACTCTATATTAAATCATATGGGACACATTAAAAATATATAGGAATATGAATCCTATGATTTCTCCATCATTTTATCATCCCTATGATTATGCAAACCTATAGACGATATATTATTGTAACTTATAACAATATATCTTACTAATATAATATATTAATCTATTATCATAATATTATTATACAACAATATTATTTTAACTTATAACAATATATCTTAATAATATAATATATTAATCTATTATCATAATATTATTATACAACAAATTCTGATAACTAACCATTACTAAATACTAACTAACCAATTACTAGTTACCCAGTAAAAGCTAATTCCTAACATCATATCCCTCCCCCCCCCCCCCCCCCCCCCCGTAGTTTTTACATGGTAAATAAACATTCACACTCTTACCTAGAGTATGCTCACCCATTATAACATGCCCTATTTGGCTCATGACCTTGATATAAAGAGAGCCTCACTCATCCCATGGTTTTATAGGTTTACCATAAACCTTGACATGAATAAGACCCATCAACTGTTCACCTCATGTGGTTTTATGGATCTACCACAAACCCTTTCAAGATCCATAAACTAACTTACATTGGTGATTTCTATCCTTTCATAATGTTTTCACATTAGAGATTTATGTTTGGAATTTCACATAGATTAAATTACATAAACAAGCATTATTCTTTTATTCTTATTTTGTAATTACACAAAAAAAACTATAAAAAAACACACCACATAAAATTTCACCACATCATTGGTGTGGTTCCATCATTGGTGACTAATGAGAGGTTACTGAAAGTCCTCCATACTTCGTGTATCCTCCAACCTCCAATTGAAGAAGCTACTCACTCAACTATTGAAGATTTATTCTATAAGTGTTGGATATATTATTTTGCTATAAAATATCGATGTTTTATCAGTCAAGCATTCTTGGGTTTGGTATCAACTTTATATCCTTCAAGAAATTTTCAGATTTTATTATCTTATAATTATATAATTTGGACATCACATTCCATTGATAATGTATCCTTATGATTTTGAACATTTTTACAATATTACAAGACTCTTTACAAAAAATGACTCAAAATGACATTAACCTAATTCACCTAAATGACTTTGGCAAACATACCTTTGACTCAAGGCTCAAAATAACTAATTAAATTTGTCTTTATAAAACTAATGAAAATGACAACTTTGAGTTTTAGATAAATAATAAAATTTTAACATAAAATAACTTTGGACAAAACTATATTGTTAAAAACATAACACGTATCAATAAATATTAAAACCATACAAATTTTTTTACCTTACCTAAACTTTAATAATACTAAATTAATATTTAATTACATTATAACCACCTAAAAAAAATGAACTCAATAAACTCACAAAACCATAATAACCTTATGAAGATGCATGGATCATGCATGAAACATGGCCTTCTAATGAGATTTAACCTTGGATAATTTTGTGGATAAAAACAAATGAAATGACAAGGATTTATAGACTGTTGTCACCAATATTGGATTCTACATGCAGTTGAAAAGAGAATGCCCTCAGCTTTCCCTAACACTTTCATAATGGAAGATCATGCATGCAGGTTGGTTCAATTTATGTAGTACACAGTTTTTGAATCGAGATGCTAAAAAATGATGATGGTATAATAGATAATGCATGTGGAGTCATGCAAGTGGGCTAGATAAAATGATCAAAGTGCCAAATAATTTTTCAATATAAAGGTCTGACATCACATAAATCTATAGATCTAGAATTGTTTATTTATATAATTCAAATGATGTTGAAAAATAGGAGTGTCATATCATTGGTGAACAACAATTGCTTGATTTGATAGAATATCGACTGTGATCAAAACTTGTTGGGGTTCCAAGGACGTACTACTATTAATTTGATCTTGAATAAAACTCAAAGTAAAATTCCAAACTATAGAAGTACATGGATCAAATTGATGTCATTTAGAACTAAATTTGTTGAGAGGTGGACGTGGATGGTTTGGGTTAAATTTGGCAATATATTGGTGAGAAACATGAGACTCTCTCTAAAGAACATTTTTTTAATCAATAAAAATGCTTACATAGGGGCAAAGATACAAGTATGGTATTTCCCCTTTTACAATCCTACTCATCCATAACAAGCACTTAACCAATATGGATCTAATACTAGATGATGGGAATATACATAGTTTGTGCAAGATTAAAATAATAATATATTTTAATAAAGAAGTTAATACTACGAACACTGATTTTAATACAATAATATTCTTCTCTATATTAAATCATATGGGACACATTACAAATATATACGAATATGATTCCTATAATTTTTCCATCATTTTCTCATCCCTATGATTATTAAAACCTATATACAATATATTATTATAACTTATAACAATATATCTCAACAATATAATATACTAATCTATTATCATAAAATTGTTATTCAACAATATTTTGATAACTAACTATTACCAAATACTAACTAACCAATTACTATTTACATTTTAGTAAATACCCTCAACATAAAAGCTAATTCCTAACAGAGCAATCATATTTCACCTAGCTTCTATGTTTTGATTCCCCATCATTATGTTCCTCAGGCATAATCAAATCATAGTCTCCCTAGAGAGGAACATAACCTACTCCCAAGATCTCAAACAAGTCCTCTAATGTGACTAAATCTACAATTTTAACATTTGATGACTCATTAGGATCATGTTTTTCAATGTGCATATTTTGATTAGTTTCTTCTTAGACTTGTTTACTTGAAGGTACAAGTGTGTCATCCAAACTTGAACATAAATATTCAAATTTGTCCCAGAAGATAGCCTCCTCTTGGTCATTGGAAAGGAAGTCAATCTTGACCTCACCAAGACTTAATCGATAGCAGTTAGATTTGTCTTCTTCCTTTGAAGAGAGGGGAGGTTCATTTTTTAAAGCAAAGTCTAACTCATCATGTTTTTCATGCTCTTTACTAGTATACTCATCAAATTGCATCACTTAAGCACTTGATATGTCTTCTTCATCAACCTCACTCAAGGTTTAATCTCATTATTCAACAACAAATGAGGGTTGATCTAACCATCTAGGGTCTAAAACATTACACTTGTCTTGTTTAATCTCTAATCTAATTTCCTCTTGATCCAAACTATTAGGGATAACTTCATTTAGAACCTCATCTTGAAGTATACCCACCTTAGACACCTAGTCCTGATCCTCTTCTTGATCTATGTAAAATGGACCTTCAGTAGTCCATTCAAAATCTGCTCTATTTTCATCTTGAGGGTTATCCTCATTAGGATCCAATTCATTAGTGTCAAAGCCATGCCAAGAAGGAAAGTCTAAACATGATTCTGCCCCTTCTGAATGAAGTGGTTTGCCTATCATGATCTCTTCATCATACACACTTGTGTTATCTTATTTAGGCTCATATTTGACTGCATTCTCTTCCTCTATTCTTTGTAAAATAGGTTATTCCTTCATGAGGGAGATGATGGGAGGGTGAATAAGTTCACCTTACTTGCAGTGTAGGAGAGTATATTTCCAACTAGGGACCTTGAAGGCTCTCTTTGGTGTCTCTTGAGGAAAGGAGAGAGAGTCTTAGAACTCTTGTATACCAAGCTCATTGAGCTAAGCTATGGTTGCTTAATTAATTTCTTTCACAACTAACCCTTCCTCTACTAGAATTGGTCCTTGGACTATCTCAATTGACACCTCCTCCTTCTTCTTTATGGCCTTATGAACTAATTTCCATGATGAAAATGAGTATGGAACATACACTTTTCCTTCCTTTTAAATTGTTATAGGAGAGAGTGGTCTCACAAGTAAGGGCATGACATAGCTAGGGTCAAAAGTGCTAGAGAAGATCCATGATGGGATGAATTCATATTCTTAAGTGGGAATGGGCATAGGGGTAGGAGAGAGAAATATGATTGGCTTAGGCTTGACATACTCTTTCTCCTATTGCTTAAACACTTTTTCAATGGACAATACCCACCTTTTCATCTCTTGCTTCTCAACATATGGATAGTCAACTTCTTCAATAGATGCCCATACATTCAAAAACTCATGCAAGAAGATATTTATCCCCTCCATGGAATGAATAAGGAATTCTTGTTAAAGTTTAACCCCCTCATTGATCTTAATGATTATTTTACCTTGGTATAGTATTGACTCTCTAAATTTTGACAAGGATGGAATTTGATAAGGTTGAATAAGGGGCTGATTAGGAACTCTTGAAGGTTGAGCTTGAGGCTCTTGGAGGGAAGAGGGCACATAAGACTAGTCTAAATGAATTTGTTGCTCTTCATAAGATATTAACACACTATCTACATTTTGGACCATGTTTCTCATCATTACTATGTCTTAATTATTATAAGATGACCATTTTTACCCTCACAAATTGACCATCTATTCTTAACTAACTGAAGAGTACTCCTTGATTTTTATAGAACATGGAAAGGGATGACTAGAGAAAACTCCAAACCCTTACTAATCTCTCTTATCAACTAAATATACGCTGATAATGCTTGCTTGACTCATGATAAGGATGTAACATGGTAAGCCTAGTCTTAATAAGGGGGAAAAAAATTGAATTTAATGCAAAGGAGGCTAACCTTAGTCATATGTAGGGGTAGAAGGAAGACAAATGCCATGATAGAGATGATAGGATGTTTTAAGGCCACTTAGGGGGAACACAAACATTATTTTGCTTGATAAGTGTGGTTATGAGGTAAAAAATAAGCATACTAATCAAAAGATGATGGATTATACATACCAAATTAAGATGACTAAGCACTCGGGCTACTTAAACTAATTAATGAATACTTGGAGTCATAATTAATGTTTTCACACTTGCCCTCAAAGGCTGATTGAATGAAGAGAACACCAAAAATCTTCACTTAGTGCATGATAAACTTAGTCCCATTGATCACTCTATAAACTATTATGGATTCAATATGTACCCTTGGAGAGGGTTCTTTATGCCCTTTCCAATTGAACCATAATATTAGGACAACCGCAAGCTATGGATGACCTATGGTGGGGTTGAACCTTCAGAGAAGGCTAGATTCCTCTTGATGTTAACCTCAACTAATGCAAATCATTGAAAAAGAGGTAGAAGGGGGATAAGGGATCCTAATAAATCTAACCAAGGTGATGCACTAAACTTAAATGGACACTCACATAAGCTTGAACCCACACTACATCAGCATAAGATAACTATAGCTCACACAACCTCACAATCTCACTGATTGCATAAGTATTTCATGGAAGAGGTTCAAATAGAACACTAATCCAGACCTATAATATCTTGAAAACACCTTAAATGAGGCAAGTATAAGGATAATGAATTAGGAAGATTCTCTTTCATGAATTCATCATGCACAAGTATACTCAGCACTAATCAAAATAAAGAGATAGGTAAAGAGTCAATCTTATTACTTCAAGAGGTAATTATTATAATATTTTGATATGGTTTATCCTTATCAAATGAGCATCCTTTTGAAAGAGTCTCAATGAGTATCCTTGTCTCCCATAAAGATGAAAAAAATATAAAATCTAAGAACCCTTTCAATGAGAAAGAGAATGGGAGATATAGGAGAAGGGAGAGAGAAATAATGTGGGAGCACATCATCAAAGAGGGAACACACCATCTCAAATCATTAATTGAGCTTGAATTTCCACCTTTTTTATCAATTAGGACACTACTTTGGCTTACCAAATGGAAAAGTCCCCATAGGCTCTGAGGATGCATTGAATGCTCTTAGCTTCAAGTCCCAACTGCCAAATATTTTTCTTTGATCCTTCATGCCATCTCCCACTGAAGACAAAAATTTCATGCTCATGGATCTAGTAGAATCATGGCCTTGTCTATTTTAGATGGTTTCTTGTTAAAGTATGGCCATTCAGAAGGATGAGGAGCCTTTTCATGATCTTAGACATCTACCCTTGATTAAATCTAGACCCAAATATTTTCTATAGATGGAAAACCAATCTAAGATTATTGGGTTTCCTATAGTCATTATGTCAATGCAGACCTATAGACTATATAACCTAGTTTTGGATCTCCATTAGGTCTATAAGATCAATTTTTATCTCTGACTATCTACATAAAATGATAATTTCACCATATATAGGTCTCCTTTAAAGAATGGTGAACACAGTCGTAAAATGAACCCTGTGTGCCATGAACCTTTAAACTAGAGATCTATATTTAGCTTTAATGGAGAACTTTTATTGTTGATCATCCTGACTATATCAATGTGTCCCTTTAATGGTATTTATCCAACCTCTAATGGTAGAATGATGATTATTGAAAGACCTACTTACCTTAGTTCAACCCTAGTCACAAGTTTGACCTCCCATCGAAGGTCCTTTGTTCTTTCAACTTGGAACTTCACTCATTTATTTGCTTTGTACAATATGCACTTGAACCATTGATTTTCCTAGGAGACTAATGAACTTATGATACTTGGAAATCTCTTACCTATCCTTGAGATATGCTGACCTTATTGACCTTGCTCACATCATTAGATAATTATGTATGAATGAATGTAGTCCATTGATTTCCTACCATGAAGATCCTTTGACATGTGGAATTTCACTCACACCATTGGATCAAGATGTATGAAGTAATATGATCCTTTGATCTTATTGGGACCCACAATTTAAACTCAAATGGATAACTCACGAGATGAAAATTTGATGTCTGCATGCCCATATTTGACATCCATGTGAATGTATTTGATGTCCATGTGACTATCATTACTATTTTTAAACCCCAACAGTTATTTTTTGTGGCCAAAATTTGGCATTCATGTGCTCATCATTTGACATTAATGTGATTTTTATTTATGTCTAGATGATCATCAATATTTTGGACCCAAATAAATAAATGCTCAAATTTATTCTGACATTTGTGAGAATTTTCCCTTCTGCGGGTTCAACTTTGAACACTTATAACTTGAGCTAGAAACTCATGTAGGCATGAAATTTGTAGAGTATGTTCCCAACATTAAGAACTTTATGAAACTAAATTATTTTAGCTTGTGAGGCTTTATGAGGTGCATTTATAAAATTTCCAAGTGAACTAGTATGTTACTTTATAGATGATGTCTTGGTGATGGTCTAGTTCTTTTAGACTTATGCTATGAGCTTTTGTTTGATCTTTCAAAATTATGATGAATCCCCTGAGGCTTGTGCAATTTAAACTTGACCTTAAACTTCTTGGACACCATGAAACTTACTTGGATCCTTCTCTTTGAAATTTTGGACCCTTTTCTAAGCCTTTTTTTCCAATCATTCCATCCATAACTTGTTTCACTATGCAAACCATACAAAAGCTTTATATGTGGGCCAAATTTGGCTAACATTTCTCCACACCTAAGTGATGGTGCAAGTGCAAGTGAATTTACTATGATAGTTGACTTGAGTGATTTTAATGTGCTTAATATTGGAAATATGAGTAATCTAAGCTTAGGAATGATGGAGATGGTAGTATGAAGAAGTAGGACATAATAGGGATTGATAACCTTAATTGTGTACAACTTATTTTGAGTTTGCATATGTAATTTAAATCTGATTTCCATCTAGTGGTTAGAGGGATAAAAGTCATGTATTTATACTATTCTGATGCTTGTGTGGGTGATAAAAGTGGTCTAGGTTGATCCTAAGAGGTCCAAGGTTTGAAAATATATCAATTTGTGTAAAAAAGAGGGAAATGACAATAACGCAAATATTGGGACACTAGTACCATGTGGTGATATTGTCCCTATTATGAAACTAGTGTTTAAGTGTTATAACCTTAGGCACAAAGGGTTATAATGTAAGAGTGAGGGTCTGAGACTAATTTATGTATGATAAGGGATGCTTGTGGCCTACACAAAGACTAGATAAGTGTGAAAATAGGCTCTAAGATAGGTCTAGGGATAATCTAGGGATATGTGGTCTCAAGTAGCACTCTTAGCACTCAAGTGTCACTTTTAGGTGATTATAATAAAAAAAATTAAGAATAAACATGACATTTCCTTTATTTATGATGGATCCTAAATATTTATTATGCATGTCTTCGCTATAAATCTAAATTAAATCAAGACCAAAAAATTGCTAAGTATTTTTATTAAATTTACATGGAAATCTATTTATCCTTGATGATTCATCATTAGCCATGCATTTTAAATAAAAAAAGAGTTCCTCAAGAAATATTTGAGCATCACAAAGTTTATTAGACAAAGGGCTTAACTTGCGAGATAATACATCTAAAAAAATACTACAAAGGTTGAGCTCTCTCCACCACATTGTTATAGGTACAATCACTAAGGGGGGGTGGTGAATCAATGATGCTAGATAATCTAATTCAATTGTACACATTCCTCAACCTTCTCAACTATTCAATCCATTTACTAAACACACTCACTCAATCAGCCTCTAGGGATTACTCACTCAATCTACCTCTTCTAGGCTTATTAGGTCTGATGACCTATGTGTTCACATTCATCAACTTGATCAAATAAACATGACTGATCCTCTTTGATCTCTAATTTTCCTCACTAACTAGTATCTTATATTTTAAAGGTTCATTATCTCAATGTCACATTTTCTCTACCCTTCACTCACAAGTCTAGAAACCATTGCCTTGATCTCTACTATTTATAGTCTTTATTTATATCAAATTCTCAGTCAGCCATAATACTTGACTTAACCATTAAGACATATAACATGTTAATACAAATCTCAATACCATACTCATAGGTTAACCATAGCATCTATGGGTCACACTTAAGTAGTTACACCTTTCAATTAGGCCTTAGTAGCCCTTATAGGTCTTATAGAGACCTATTCACCCATTTAGCACTCTATTAGGAAAATTAAGAACATATGATCAAATTAAACTATATGGGTCATAACCCTTATGACATTTTCATGTTATTTCTCCCACCAAAATACCCTTTTTCTAAATTACAATTTGATCAAACATTATTCTATACACAAGAACACCATGAATGAACAAACAATCAACTTTGAAGCAATTTTTCACACTGAAGATGGATTGGTCAAACATCCAAAACTAACATATATAGTATTCATGGAGTCTACACCACTCTCTAATATTTTTTTCATCTTGAAACATCAAGACACTATCAATAACATCTCAAATATCCTTCTTGGATCACTTACAAAACATAGTCAAAAAAATAGTCAAATTTGGACTCCATAAATTTTTGTATATAAGAATTCAAACACTCTAACTAAATTTAATAGATTCACCTTAAAGTCCTGCACAAATTTTCTTTTTACTACATCAATAAATTCATCTTGGATCAAAAGATATAGCCTAAAAATTGAGCACTATTTTTCTCACAAATTTGAATATTTGAATTCCAACGGTAACTGTACAAACATTAAACATTGAACACCTTAACCTTATATTATGATTCTTGGAAACTATGGAAAAATATGCACCATTAATCTCTTCTAAGTAGCTTTATCATTATCTTGTAATTCTTACCATTGATCTTGTATCAGAGCTCTCATGATTGTGCCACTTGGAAGCTCTATGTGCCTTCTACACATTTGACTTTTGACTCAACCTGTACCATTGATCTTTATCACTATGAATGCTCATGAACCATTTATCTTCCATCAAATCAATGAGATAGTGACACTTATCACAAACACATTTAATCATAGGTAATTTCTATGTTTTTACTTCACATGCACCATTGGATCAAGATCTAGACAATAAATTCTCACCATTAGATCTGCTAACTAGTGACCTTAGTTTCAATGAACTTAAAAATGATGGTCTCTGGCCCAACACAATCTGTAAGAGCAATTTTGAAGCTTTATTACTTGAGATAGAAAACACTTTAAGAGTCAAAAATTTTAGGGGACTTTATTGGCATTATAAACAACATCTACATGAAATACTTTGACCTTGATTGACTTTATAAGTGCCAAAAATAAATTCACAAACTTTCGGGTTTATTCATATTTGCCTGACGTGCAGTCATAATCTGGCTTCTCTTAAGCTATAAGATGCATGTTTATTGTTCTAAAAGATCAAGTGACATACTAGAACTTCACCAAGAAATTTATGGATGCCTCAAAACTTCTTTATCTATACAGACCTAAATATGTGTTATATCTCCTGAAACTATCAATAACAACCATAAATTACCTATATGAAGAAAACACTAAAGAACAATGCAAGAACACTAAAGCATATTGAAGCACACTTTGTCATTGTCATATTAACACATATGACACTTCATCAAATATCTTGGTTACCTTAGAGACATCATTAAAAAACCTACAAAAATCTCCCCCTTTATCATTGATGTCAACACCAATACAAAGCACTTTCTCCCGCTTTGACACAATGAAAAAGTGGGCTTAATACCTAATCCTATGAACATGTAAAGACTTTAAGGACCAAAAATGAGAAAGGACCACCTCTAAGAGATGATATAGACTCCCCATAATATAGTTCATACCTCTTTTTACCTTGATATTCTCAACCATGCTCCATGACTACACTCTTATTTGATCATACAAAGCTTCTGAGTTTAGGAATCTTTTGAACACCTTCACACCATCTCCAACCATGATGAAACAATCACACCTACCTTCATACTTTCTCACTTAAGGTTACCTACATGATTTATATTAGATGAATAAGCCAATCTTAAAAATAGGAAAGATGCACAAAAATAACTAACAAACTCATTTAAGAACAAACATACCTTTGTCATTTCGATAAAATGACCAAATGCCACTCTTATATTTTACTAGCCTTGCTTAGAGGCCTAGTAGCCATACCTAAACCTTAAAACACCCATATATTTCTTATGTTTTCACCTTCAATACTTGAAATTGCATATTTGAATTACACTCGTGTCCCATCATTCATGCCAAAAATCATCTTCCAACTCTATTTTTCACCATAGCTCCTTCACAAACTTACTAGCCAATTAGCCCTTCATTTTCAAAAATTCTCATCCATGGAAGACACCATAAAATTTTAGATGACTGTGAAACACTTTTTTACAACCCATTTATCCATTTAAATATATTAAGTAACCTTATACCTCAACTCCCTTAAGAAACAAACTAACCAGCATGGGAAAAAATACTAGTTTTTCAAATGAAACTCAGTCAACTCACCACCTTTCAGTCAACAACACTTGAAAATTATCTCACACCTAAAGGTTAATAAAACACACTTATATAAAAAATTTTGAGGTCACACACATTGTATAACCCATGGACCCTTCATCTAGGTTTTGACCTACTTGCCTTTAAGCTAAAATTGGGAAAACCTAAGAGCACTAAAAAAAAATTCAATTTGCACAAAAAAGATCTTCAAAGCATTAAAAAACCTATAGTACATGTGAATAGATTAAACACACCTTTCTATGAAACAAAATCATCTTGAAAAATCATCTTTCTTATTTTGACACTTAGAAACTTCCATACTCTACCAACACACCTTCAAGACCAAAATCCCTGAACATACCTTGAGTACACATACTTGCATTTTAGATCTTAAAATTAACAACTTAGAAAGTAACCACCTTCAGATCACTAAACTTATTCATATCTTAACCATGACTGGAACATCTCACATATGCTCCCCCTTAGCCACACACATCTTCAAATGGTATTCTTATTCCATAACATCAATCAAAACTCAACAAGTATCCAATATGCTTCCTCTTGCTTGTCAAGTGTCTCCTTGAAGCCTAGATAGAGACACCCTACCCAACAATGTCCTAGAATAATGTGAAAATAAGAGTTACCCATAACTCCTCATATTCCATCTCCTCCTTAGTTATCTAATACTGATAGTTCTTATTTTTATTCTTCTTAGGCTTAAGATAAGAAACATGCTCATCCACTACAATATTCTCCTTTTCTTCTAAGATTGGATTGATAACATATGGAGACAACAAATATTCATGACATACCTTTTCATCTAAAGAAATAAAATCATCACTAGGTATTAAAAATTGATGTTATTTGTAAGAAACTTGCTAAACAATAATAGGATGTTCTCTTAGATCCATACAAGCCTTAATTAACACATTGGTATTTTATTTGAGACTGAATAGAACTGACTTCTAATTCTCCTTTTCTATCTAGATAGATGATACATTCTCTTGGAATTCTTGAACCTTCTTCAAATTTGATTCCTCTTTTGCTTTAGCAGGTAGTCCACCTTGATCTTTTAGCTCAACTAAATTAGTTTTCTTGGTCTTCACTTCCTTAGGATTCTATACTAGGGATTGACCTTTCTTGATCACACTAGGATGTCCATGCACCTTCTTATGACATGAGATCTTTCTTATAAAATTTATTGCAATATGAAACAATTTATGATAATAAAAACAAATAACATCATTCATACCTTCTACTTGATGAATATTATGAATCTCAATAAACATACTATCTTGTCTCGTAGGTTCATTATGCTCAAACTTGACTACCTGAGGTCTCCATACCTAGGTTAGTCTTTTCTAATGCATTCTAAGGTAGAATCTAATAATATGTCCTAAGTCATGACACTTATAACATACTACATTATCCATACCTCTAGCTGACCAACTACTCTTCCTTTTATAGTTTCTTGCCTTATGACCAAACTTGTGACAAGCATAACAATGACCATTAAAAGATCTTTCATACCTCATAGCAATTGGCTTCCTAATGGATCTTTTCTTATTTATCTTGGTTCTTGCATCCTTATTGTCTTAAGATGACCTCTCTTTATCTTTATTAGTCTTTTTTACCTTGACAACAAATTTTTCATGCTCATCCTTTAATGAATCTAACTTTGTCTTCAATTTAACACTCTCATCCACTTTGGCTATTATACTTGAACTTGCAGCCTCTAACTAAATTCTAAGATCATAGATAGTCTCCTTATCCCTCTTATCTTCTTTATCCATTTCATATTTCAATTTACATGCTTTCTCTTCAATAATCTTTATATAATCAAGATTGGACTTCAAATCATCTTGTTCACCTTGCTTTGAACTCAACTTGGCATTAGTCTCTTATAACTAAGTCTTGAGATGTTTGCATTCTTCCTCTTTTTAAATTAGATTAGTCTTTGTAACGCTTAATTTATTCTCAAGAATTTTGATCTTATTTTTATCATATTTTTATCTTGAGCTTGCCTTTAAATATTCTAACTCCTTATTGAGGATGATGCAACCATCCATAATAACCTTAAAGTTTGAGGTCATGGTCCTTTTTTGAGCTTCTTCTTGGTCAAAATCTCTCATCTTACCACTATAATTATTAATAAGTGCCTTGACATTAATGAAATTTTATTCACTTGATTTTAGACATGCATAACTAATCTCTACTTGAGCCTTCAACTTTTGATTCTCTTTCTTCAATTGATTAGCCATGTTGTATCTTAGATCACCTTCAAGTGGTTAAACTTGCAAAGAAGGTTATACTATGATACCAATTGTTAGAGGTAAAATCACTGAGAGATATGGGGTTGAATTAGTAATGCTAGATATTCTAATTAAATTCCCAACTCTTAAACATTCAACATACATAAACATGATCAAGAAACATAAACATGAAAGCACATACATCCAAAGCATACATAAGAGTATACATCACATGAACACATCATATATGTGTAAAAAACTCTTGGGGGATAAAACTCACTAAACATTACAAGATGGACTAAAATATTATAAAAAAATATCCAACATTTAGACCAACACCCATTGATCAAGGAACACCCATCCCTTAGTTTAGTGAGACACCCATCCCACAAGGAGGCATCAACCCCCTAGAAAACCATATACCCACTTAGCTACCTTGATCTGATCTCCACATTTGATATGATTTCTTATACAACTAATTATGGACTTATCTTAATTGCACTCTTTCCACTTAACACTCTCACAAAATTTTACACACACAAGCAATGCATCCAAAACACCGTTTTGGATCACACTTCACTTCTAAGCACATAAATAATTATAAAACCTACAAAAAATATATCATAATATTATAAAAATGACCTATAGGTCATGCACACTTTCCTCAACCTAATTATCTCTTTAATCCATCCATTAATCACACTCACTCAATCAGCCTCTAGGGCTAACTCACTCAATCTTCCTCTTATAGGCTTATTAGGTCTAATGACTTATGTGTTCACATTCATCAACTTGATCAGATAAAAATGACTGATCCTCTTTGCTCTTTGATGGTCCTCAGTGACTTGTACCTTTTCTTTCAAAGGTTCTTTCACTCAATGTCACATCTGCTCTACTCTTCACTCACAAGTATAGAAACCACTACCTTGGTCTCTATTATTTATAGACTCTTCATCTATATCAACTTCTTGGTCAGAAAAAATACTTTCCTTAACCATTAATATATCTAACATGTTAATACAAATATTAATACCATCCTCATAGGTCATCCATAGCATCTATGGGTCATACTTAAGTAGCTATGCCTTTAAGTTAGGCCTTATTATCCCTTATATGTCTCATGCATACCTATTCACCCATTTATCACTCCATTGAGAAAATTAAGAACATATAATAAAATTCAACTATATGGTTCCACTCCATATAAACTTTATGGCATTTTAATTTGATTGCTCCCACCAAAATACCCTTCTACTAAAGCATAATTTGATCAAACATTATTATGTACATAGGGACAACATGATTGAATAAATAGTTAACTTTGAAGAAATTATTCACACTAAAGATGGATTGGTCAAACCTCCAAAACCCACAAAAATATTTTTCATGGAGTCTAAACCACTCTCTAATAATTTTTTCATATTGAAACATCAAGACACTATCAAGAACAACTCAAATATCCTTCTCAGGTCACTTATAGAACACAGTCAAATAAATAGTCACCTTTGGACCTCCATAAATTTTTATATATAAACATTCAAACCTTTTAACTAGATTCATTAGATGCATCTTAAATCCATATACAAATTTAATTTTTATTATATCAATAATTTCATCTTGGATCAAAATATATAGCCCAAAAACTAAGTATTGGTTTTCTTTACAAATTTGAATATTTAAATTCCAATGGTCACTGTACAGACGTTAAACATCGAGCATCTTAACCTCATCTTATGCTTCCTAGAAGCCATGGAAAAATATGCATCATCTATATCCTTTGATTAGCTCAATCATTATCTTGTAATGATAATTGTTGATATGGGATCAGAGATCCTATGATTGTGCCACTTGGTATCTCTCCATGCCATCTACACATTTGACTTTTAAATTGACCCACACCATTGATCTTTGTCAGTATGAATGGCCATGAACCATTGATATTCTTTCAACTTAATGAGATAGTGACACTTATCACCAACATGTTTAATCATAGGTACTTTTAACATTTTGAATTCATGTGCACCATTGGATCAAGATCTGGGCAATGAATGCTCACCATTAGATCTGCTAACTAGTGACCTTAGATTTGCTAAACACACATGACACTTCATAAACCACCTTGGTTACCTTGGAGACATCATTGATAAACCTATAACATACTTAACTTACACCAAAATATTGACTCTTATTCTCCATTCCTCTAAGTATTTTATCTACACACAAACTTGACCCTTTGTTTTTTGTCACTAAAACACAAAAGATACAAATTCAAATGACTAAACTACTTAAAATCACCCTTATATTATTTTTATCTCAAGATAATGATCCATGTTATTTTAATATAGGTCCACGCTAGGTAGACTAGAGCATTGTTATGCTCTTATTAGTTTAGACCATCTGCATCCTACACCAAATGACAACTAGTTTCCAAATTTCAAATTATTTTTTTGGGTCTTCTTGCACATGTCATAAGTTTGACTAAAGGACATTATCAAAAGGTTTTTGTATAAATACACAAAATTTCATTCATTATTCCTATCTTGGCATTATCTATTAATCACTTTCACACTATTTCACATTGAGAAACTCTACCATATTACTTCCAAATTAAATATCATTCATAAGGAGCATCCATGAGCCAAGTATAGATCATCTCAAAGCAAGTCAATATCTATTATTTTCAATTATCTAAGCCACATTTATATATGCATACATAGTCAAAAGAACAATTTCACAATCAATCTTAGTGTGAGAACAATGTGAGCTTGATTTCCCTTGTTGGATTTTTGGATACATAGGCAATACTCAATCATTAAGGGGGTGATTGAGGTCAGTGCAACCCATTACTCTCCAATTTTTGGGAGGTTTCAAATATTTTTAATTCACCTTAGGGTTTTTAAGATGAAATAAATAAATAAACAAGTTATACATGGAATAATCCAAACTATAATATCTAAAATTACTCAGCACATATAGGCACATAAGGCAAAATAACTAATTTTTTATCACAGTCAACTAGGATAAAACTGTGGTCAATGAACACAAGTGGACTTTACTGTTATCCATTTAAAGTGGTCCTATACAGAAAGATTATTTGATATTTCCTTTGACCTATTATCATTAGGGTTATATTTATTTCTATATTTTCCTATTAATCATTAAATGCAGTTAATTAGGACAAGTCTAAGGTTAATGAACATGATAAGATTTCACTTTTTCCCATCTATGGTGGTCATGTCTTAAAGTAGTTTTATATTCTATTCCTAATCTTGATCATGGATAGGCACATATTTTATTTATTTCCTTTACTAGACTTCTAAAATAGTCAATGTTTGAGTTAATTATATTTATTTTTAGCATTTTAAAAAAAATATATGATTTCTATTTTTAGCAATTGTAAAAAAAGCAATTTTTTATTATTTTATATATTTAATATTATGATATATATCTAGTTTTACACCTATTATAATCAAAAATATTTTTTCAAATAAACAATAGTATAAAACATATTTGTAAACCCACACATATTTAGAGCATTACTTTTTTGATATTTTCCCAGGGTTTCAAATTCAGTTTTGTTTTTTATACACAATAAATCTCTTTCTAATTTGGTTTTCAATTTCAAAATTTTTTCCCTTTCCTAGAAGCTATGTTTTAATAGTTTTAAAGCTCATAAGATTTTTCATTTTAGGATAAGAGGTCTTTATTTTTACCTGATTCATGGTGTGAGGGGTTCTTATCCAATACTCAAGACATGAGAAAACATTATATACATATTTTAGTGTCTATGTACCTAATAGTATATTATAAATGGTTAGGGTTATATTTTATATCTAAAGGAAGCCTTTGACCATTTATTATTGAAGTGCATTGGTAAGTAGTTATCCTTGAGAAGTTAATCTCAACGTACCCTAGAGACATGATAGTGAAGCTATGGGTGATGAAATCCTCTATAGTTAATGCATTTTGGGACGTGTTTGTTATTTTACAACTCAAATTAGTATGTATGAGAGCCTAAAAAGCAAAAACACCCTATCTAGTTACACCTATTTTCATTTTTATTTTACACATATACATACCACTCAAGAAGGTTATTTTCTCTATTCCTATAAGTCATAGTGTTATATTAAGTATAAATCATATGGAGCATATTCTAATTCATTAAATATCTTCTAAAATGGATAACATAGAAACTTTTGATCAATATGATAATGCAACTCTTCAAATTATGTTCACATTGAAGATGATGTTATAGATAAATATAACACTCAAGATAATGAAACCAAGCATGATATCAAGATAATCCAAAAATCTCCCATTTAATTAATCCCAATGAACTCAATGGGGTAGATCCTCAGCAAGTCAAAGAGTTGTCTGATATTCATCAAGGACTTTGATTATGTTTTCAACAAGTGGATAATTTTTTCCAATTACTCCTACCAGATAAGACCATACATCAAGAAAAGATTGTATCATCTCAATAATAACATAAAGAGGTACATTTAGGAGGTGTTAATCCTCTAAATTTAAATATTTTAGTTAATACTATTGCTTAATTCCTATATCAACACCTATAGTTACATATGTTCTAAAATTCCTATGTATGGGGGAATAATAAGGATTCCAACATATTCATATGATTATTTATACAAGGGAATCATAGGCCCATAAATTTATTACATCACAAAGTCCACCATGAAATTTGCCTAATGAATACTCTCTTGAGCAATCTATTATAACCTTACATGCTAAAGTATTACAATTAGATTAAGGTCTATGTAGAGTAAGTCACTCAGTGGACTATCATACTCTGATTCATAATCATTTGGAACCTAAGATAGACTCTTACACATTAAAAAGATGATTTATATTTCGTAATCTACCACTCTATGAAGGGAAATGAGATCCTAAACAACATCTTTGATCATTATATGCAAGATGCTTATACTATGCCTAGAATAATAAATTATTAACCAAAATCTTTCTAAGAATCCTCAATGATATTGATTTAGGATGGTTTTATGATATCTCTATACAATAAATCATACCATTAAACCATTTCACAAATAAATTATTATCATATTTATCTATAAACATTGGTGAAAACATATCTTATGAAAAAAATGTACAACTTAATCAAGGGTAAAATTATCCAATCAATGAATATATTCTTTGGCACAACACTATGTCAGCTAAAATGATTTTTTTTTGGGACAGATAATGAACTTAGATATATCTTCATACAAATGTTTCTAGCACCATTCCATTAATATATCATGTTAGCTAAATTTAAATCCTTTGATGAGTTATACCATATATTCAAAGAAAGAGAAGTCAAGCTCAAATTTTAAGTTAAAATATGCATCAAGTGCTCCATCTACTTATAATATAAAGTTTCAAATCAATGAAAAATATAAGGTCAAATATAATGAAATTAATAATGAAAAAAATTAAAATTTTATTTAGTTTCACAACCATCAAACATTCTTCAATTGATAGCTCCAAAAAGGAGGCAATTTGTAAAATTACTAAAACCTCATGTTCTATTACAAAATTACCTAATTATAATCACATATTTATATCTCCACAATTATAATTTTATTTTAACAAGAATCAACTTAAGTGATTTGATAATAATTTATATTAAGACTACCACATGTGTATTAGGCATTCTAAAAATAAATGTTTCAAGTGAAGGTATAAGATACAATATTTTATTAATGATAATTCTATTGAGCTAGGCACACCCATATAGGAAGTTAGACCATAATAGAATGATATTTAAAAGTTTAAAGTATTCATTAATCCATTAAAAAATCATGTTACTATAGATTATACATATAATTTAGATTTAAATCTTACATACAACACATTATCCTCCTTCGACATATGGGCATCCAATAGATGGAATTATTGGTACATGTACAGGCACTTTAGAAAAATAGTCTATAATAAAATTTGATAAAATCTAAATCAATGATGATTATTTTGATATACATATAATTTTTTTGAATTTACATCAACAAATAAACTATACCTAGTATCATGACTTATAAAATGACATTACTTCATAATTTTGAATACACATAGCAAGATTTGTAAGATACATCAAGATTAGTCAAATAATTCAATGGACATTCATATAACACTCTTATACATATAGTGATACCTCTCTAAGTTATCTTAGCAATAGTGTATTCTCCATTTATAGTCTTTCTAAGAACATGGATGTTTAATATGCTACTAGGATGCCCTTGGATACATAAACTTACTATAGTACCATTAATAATATACAAATGCGTCAAATAAATTAATTTAAATCAAGTGATAAAATTTAATGGCATTAGATATGAATTTCATATACATTCAACAATAACTCCTCCCCCAGCACCACCATAATTAGCTATGGGACCTATTCAATAACACAATAAAAAGATAGTTATGGCACCCATTCAAGAGCATAGTGAAAAATCAATTATTATTTTTATATTGGTAATAAGAGGGTTTTATAAGGGGAAATTAAATTTTATAATGGATTATAAAAATATGACATTAAAGTCCCAATGTGACACCTCTATCATCACCAACCAAGGAACAAGCTGTAAACTTTTTGCATATTTACAATAAAATAAAAACTATTCTTAAAAAAGGTTATGCCCCTCTCACACCATCCCATTTATGAGAGCAAAGGGTCATGTTTAATGGTTCAAATCCATTTTTAGATTTACATTTCCTATTTTTATTATCAAGATTCCAATCCCCTATAAATGGGAATAGAGACTTCAATCGAATTAATAGGTTGAGATATCCCCATTAAAACATGAGATTTTAAACCTTGAATATAACAATCCTTTGAATTCGCCAAGTATCATTCTCCCTCAGGTTTCATTTATTAAATATTTTCCATAAAATTAGATTTATCCTCACTTTTATTAGAGTCCATTTGATCAAAATCAAGTACTATTAAAGTTAAATCTGGTGCTTCACTCTTATCTTCACTGATGACTAGAATTTTAACCACCATTTAAACTGATGAAGACTAATATTTGAATGTACAACCCTATATATAAGATGGGGTAAGCACTTGGTTTATAAAAAATAACTAATGCATTAATTATCAACTCATGGTGCATTTAGATTTGACAAGAAATTGGTACTGTATGTGTAACACTTAATCACTTATTGAATTGTATCAATTACAAATAGGAACACATTTGTATAAAGAAAAATACATGAATTGAAAGTACTTGGAATTAAGTCACAATTATGATAAATAAATGAATCAAAATGAATTTAATTGAATTTAGTGAAATCTTTATATAGTAAAGTAACAATAATTCACACTTATTTAAATAGCATAAGAATTAATTACAATACTTAACTCATAAATATGCAAAAATTCAAAGGATAGAAATAAATACTTGCATACTAATTCTATTGATTGATCTAATGAGATAGGATATTCATTAAAAAAACTCTTAATGGGGCCCTCCTTTCTTGGGTTTGAGTTATAATCCTCCTCTTAATTTTTAAGGCTTTTACTTTATAATGTTTATTTCATTCAATATCTTGTAGCAATTTAATATTACTACGATAATGATTACAAAGATAATTGTTGATAATAATGCTACTATTCACACTTACATTTACTATTACTACATTATTCATGGCCTAACTCTCTACTAGATTATATACAAAGGTGGCCATTTTTTATTTCCTAATAAGAAATGCTAAGAATACAAAATAAATTAGGAATAAGTCGAATCTAGGAGAATGTTGCCAATTATGGCTATAGGAAGACAAAACATGGGAAGTTCTATTTGAGAGATAATAATAACACAAGTTTAGTTCAATGAATAAGATCCATTTAAAACTTCCTCTAACCATAGATGTCAGATTTTTACATACAAGATTCATTTTCTAAGTTCTTCCATCATGGGTAATAGACTCAATAAACCATTACAACTGCTACATGTTAAGATAGATTATTGACAGTTACTACGGGTTCAACATGGTAGTATATAAGTACCTACAAGATAATCACTTAGTTTTCATGGGATGTCACTACCTAGAACACTACATAGTTGCTACAGAATGTCACTACCTATATTACTATGGGTTGTAACTACCTAGAATTGTTGTGTGGTAGTCATGTTTACTCACATTCCTTGAACACATAAATTAGAAATATACCAACATAAAAAAGATAAAAAATAATTCATATTAATCATAGATAAAAAATATTTGATTTATATAAACATAGATAATTTATGCATCATGTTTCTTAGTACTTTATTAGGAAAATATACAAAGCATGGATAAAGAATTTTAGCAATGGGAGGCTCAAAGACATGGTTTTAGGGTTTCATAGTACACCAATTACATGGATAATCACACCCATAAATTTAATGTGTTGCTAATCCTTAAAAAATAGTCTTATACATTTCAAGGGCACACAATAATCCAAAGTTAAAGGGTCCAGATACCCTAGTCCTTTGTTTTCCATATAATCCATGGTAAGCCTATATTTTTCTACCATATCTTATTTTCAAAAATCTCATCAACTAGTTCTACCCCTATCCAGTTTAGAATATGATACCAAAAATGTGGTGTCTTAAAAGTGATAGCTAATCAGTTTGGTCCCTTTCTCCTTTAAATTTCAATATAGGTGTGAACACAATCAAGGGAAAGTTTAAGATTATATCTAAAGAATGGTTATTTTTTTATTCAATTCAAGGAGAAAATATTTCCATTTAGCTATGAAATCTCCAAATTCTTCTATCACTATTGTGGTTAATAATCTGAGATAGTGGTTCTAAGCTTCTACTTGGTCTTTCATAAACCAAAAAGCAACCTCTCTCCTTTTCTTTAAGGAAACCCATTCATGCACTATTTCCTTAGGCTAAGTAACATCCCCTCTAACCATAAAAGCATATTATTTTTATTTTATATATAATATTTCAACTATTGACCCTTTTTATTATCATTTACCAAATATGAAGAGAAAGATTTAAGTAAAACATCTCTTACATAAAGTTTGGGGTTCGATTCCACATTATCGGGGATAACATACTTATGTATATAGAATTCACATAATTGATCTTGTACCTTAGAAGTGACATGTTTATATATATCAAATAAAGATTGAGGATCTATTACCATGCAGGGTAGATCAAAATAAACCCTCATAAACTATAATTTTAACTATTTCTATTCAAGGTAGATGGAATAAACTCATGCATGTGGTCTAAAATTTAGTAATTGATCTGATAACTAAGCCAAATCTTCCAATTTTGATTCCAATTTCATGTTTTTTTGTGCAAATTCTTGGAATTTATTTTTCAATTCTTTGTTCTTTTTCTTCAACTAACCATAATGTTTAAACTAACTAAGTTATGCACTTTGAAACTGCTCATCTCCTTTTAGATTCTTTTTAAATAAAATGAATGCTTCATCTAGTTTGTTAGTTTGTGTATAAATCAATGCAACAAACTTATAAATGAAAAACATGTTAGGATGATATTGAGCTACTAGTTATTCTATAGCACATACTATAGGGTGGGACTTAGTTAGTATAACTAGGTCTTATAGTTGTGAAGCCACATATACTAATGTATCCAATCTATTACCCTGGTCACACATCTTAACTTTTCTCCTCAAAAACTCAATTTACATAACAACTTACTCTAGGGTCTAAAATTTAGTTTGTTGCAGACCTAAAAGGATTTATTGTTATTTGATTTCATACTATTCTTGCATCTCTTCATATCTTATTCCCATATTCTTTTTAGCTAATTGTTCTACATGTTGCATTTCATCTAAATCTACAAATTCAAAATCATGAGAAGTAGAGTATTCTTCACTATTATTTCTATCTATGGAGGTGATAGGTTATTTGGTTTCCCTTTTCTCTTATGATTAACCCTCACTAATATGAATTATAGTGGTGTTTTTTAAATTATATTTGATTGATAGATTGCTTATCAGTCTATGGGACCTCCTATAAAATTGTGTAGCTTTAGCCTTGGGATTTTTAGCAAGAATATGAGCTGGAAGAGAATATTTATTTAATGATTTAGACGAGGAATATTTAATGATTAACTTCCTCTTTATTATTGTTTATACATTTTATGTGTTTCTATTATAGGTTCCTTTTTTTATTCTATTATTTTTTCTTAAGTCGTCTTGCTCACTCTTCTCTTGTAGCTATATCCTTTTCGTGTGCTACTTATTCTTCATATTATACTTCAAACACTTCCTCTACCTATACTAATACTAATTTTTCTTATTCTTATTAACTTATTTTTTCTACTACCTCCTCTTCATCATTATCCTCCTCCAATGGTATTTGTAAAAATTATTAACAAGAAAATTTGGCTCTCTTACTACTTAGATATGTTTGAATAATGAGCTGAATGAGGTAGTGATGGGAAAATGACTTTGGTTTACCTTTTCAATATTACTTAGCCTTTATATTTAACATATTCAATAATGTTTCTGATATCATCACCCCTCACACTAAACCATTAGATGACCTAGAGGACCTCCTGATATTGAGTTTTGTTGGGTGATGTTCCATAGCTACTTGTTCTTCTCACCTAACCCCTAAGATCACCTCTTCCCTTTATGGTTCTGAAGGTACCACACCTATAGGCACATAAGGTTCCAACACTAACACCTAAGGTAAGGCTAGTAAGAGCTCCTTTAAAGGGCTTCAGTGCATTCCCCTTAAGTCCCTAATGTTTCAACTGATTATTTTTGGTTCATTTGTTTTATCTCTTTCCTTCTCATTTCTTATTGGGTATTTTTTCATTTTATCGTGTGAGTCCTCTCTTTGGTTGGGCATGTTATGTTTTGAGTTACTTTCCTATTAAACTCTCAAGGACACTCAGGCCTCATGTTATGTCTTGAGATAGATTCTACAATAGTTCAAGGTTGGTTTAATTTAATCTAAACATATTCAACAAAACATTGGGAACATTTATACTTATGTTGTGAATCAAGTGGTTGAGGAATTTAATATGAGTAGAATATAGCATTGAGGTGTCTCACCTCACAAGTAAAGTATTTGATAATGAATAAGGCATATTATGCCCATACCTAAGGTAGTGAGAGATGAAATGTTCCATATTTGGATACGGTTAAATGCTCATTCCCTTCACATAAACTTTCTCTCTCTATTTTAGCACTAGCTCTTTAATCCCATAGTTCCCCTATTTGTAGAAGAACAATTACTTAGCTTAGGAAATTATCAGTAACCATTATCTGTATTCCTTTCATAGTAGCTTTATTGTCTTAAAATGTGCTAGGAAACTCTTCTACAACTTCTTGATCATACTAGGTCAATTTATTAAAGTATGACAACCACCCTGCATCTATGAAAAATAGTGGTGACATCCAATTTCTCTAATAATGGGGTTATATATATGGGTTCTATTTAGACATAATCTCCTCCCATAGTAGCCAAAGTATATTTTGAATTTCCATGGGCTATGCCCATATTAATAATGTGACACATAATTTTACATGATAACATAATTATGAGCACATTTAAATAATTAATTAGGATTACCTTGGATAAAAATGCATGATTAACTCTACTTGATGGGACACTTCATGATGTAAATTTATGTAAACACCATGAGGGAGTGCTAGAGTTGGAAGATATTGAAGAAGGATGATTGTGTCATGATGAAGTATGTGAACCATTTGATTATGTATATGCTAAAGCCTTGATGTCTGTTGAGTTGGGAAAATGTGGTAACATGAATATAAAACACATTAAAATCCACCATCCTATATCAAGTTCTTCATGTTATACAATAACTTGTGGCATTGGGTGTAATTTCTATCATGTATGAGTGATAAGTCAAGAAATGATAATTTCCATCTGGTTGCCTCATGATTCCATTGTCCTTGATCACCTACTTCTAGTTTTATATTATACATAATGTATCTTATAATAATTGTTGGTTATCCCATAACCACTAAATTATCATCCTATAAAAATTGAATTTGCATCCTATAACAAATAATATGTAAATTAAGGTTGCTTAGAAAGGGTTAAAATAGTTATTTAATTTGTAGGAAGAGATGGTAATCAAGAGGGAGTTTGGAAAGAACATTTTTATTACATTGATTTAGTTTGTTATTTATTTTTTCTTTCTCCTTAGATGGTTAGAAATTTGATTTTTCATCAAGGATTTTATGTACAAATATTGGCCAACTAGGGAATGGTTTTCTAACCAACGTATATAAAAATTGTCCAAATATTTTCATTGCTATTTTTTTAAATTTTTTTTACTTAATATCAAACCATAAATGATCAACTAAATATCTTGATCAATTAGAATGTTTATTCATCATGTATCCAACCAAACAGATGTATGACTGGATATGTTACAATAAGGTGGTTACCCATTGTCACTAGAGCGAAAGGGTATATTGTAATATCCTATTGATGTTTAAGTAATATCTCTAGAGGTTTGAGAGGAAGACAAGGTGTGTTCATATAGAAGCTACCATGTGAATCTCTCTTTAGAAAGATGCTTCTTGTACAATTTGAGCTTATGACCATTAACTAGCAAGTGAAAGTGCATGGGATCAATGGTGTGTATCTTGACAAATCCATTATCAAAGACTTATTATATTTAATAAGGCCCAATCCATATATTTTTTAGATTTACCTTATGATATTTATATTTGGAATGAAAAATTAGGGCCCAATCTCATGGCTAAAATTATCTTGTCATGATGTACTTATCATGCCATCTTATCCTTTGATACTACACTACTTCAGTATAATGTAATGACTTTCTTTAGAGTTCATCCAAAGAATTATTTTCATGACTCTTTCCTTCTATGCTTGTGATAAATCTAAGATAAATTTTAATGTCATCCTCAAATTTTTGTGCTCAAATTCAATAAGGAGGACAAGCTTATTTCCATAGACTATCTCATATGGGGTAAGGCCAGTTATGGTCTTACATATAGTTTGGTATGTCTAAACTGATTTATGAAGATTAGCCTCCCAATATTTATGGTTCACATTGACTATTTTAGTGAGGATATTCTCCAATTTAATGTTTATAACTTCTACTTGTCCATTGGATTGAGGATGGTATGGGGTGGATTTTTTATGCCTTATTTTATATTCTCATACAAGGGAAACTATGAGATCATATGTAAATTGAGGCCCTTGGTCTGTAAAAATATCTCTTGATACTCCATAATGGGTGAAAATTTCTTCATACATTTTTAAAGCTTTCTCATCTCTTGCATGGGTTAAGGCTTTCACCTCTACCCATTTAGTCACATAATCTATGAAAATTAATATGTACTCTTTATTTTTGGATTTGGAATCTATTAGTCCAATAAAATCAACTCTTGAATTATCAAATTGTTCCAAAACCAATTGAATCTAAAGTTGTATCTCATCTAAACATGTGGGTTTCCCAATTTATTGACATTGATCACAATATCAAGTATATTTAAATGCATCCTTATATAAGGTAGGCCAATAGTATCTTGAAATTATAATCTTGATGGAAGTCCTCTTTGTATAGAAATAATCCCCATAAGGTTCATCATGACATGTTATAAGGATGTCAAAAAACTCATCTTCATGGATACACCAATGCAATTTAGATCCAATGACAAACATATATCTAGAGATCCATGAGTTTAGACCTCTTTTTATGACCATATTATGCCTTTTTTTAGAGAGAAATGTTGTGGAAACAATCATGCAACCAATTAATTATCAATGTATATATACCAAGGAGTGTTAGAGGTTAATGAAAAAATATTTTCATTAAGAAAGGAGTCATCTATTACCAGGCTTTGTTCATCATGTTTTAATCATGATAAAAAAATCTTCAATTACATTATATTTTCCTAGTCTATTTAAAATAGTAATATCAAATTTATATATCAAAAATAACCATCTAATTATCCTTATAGTGATTATGGTTTTATTCATTAAATAAATTAATATTTCATGATCATTATGGATGAAAACTTGATAATAAGTAATATAGTGTCTAGACTTGTTGATAGCATAGGCTACAACAAAAAATTCTTTTTTATGACCATATAATTGAGCTTATCCCCTTAAAGGTTTTTTTTGATGAAGTATATGGCATAGATTTTGGGTTTATTATCTTTATCACCTTTTTATTAAGGTGCTAAAGTTAGTCCCAACATGATTGTGCACTGGCCTTTCATGCAAGATTAAGGTATTGCATGCTCACTTGAAACATGCAACAAGACACTTGTTGCTATGGGTTATGTTGCACAGTAACACAATAAACATATACTTGAGTTTATTCATATATATAATTAGAAATTACATAGAAAAAAATATATGACCATGGACCTTATTTCATTAATAACAACAACCAAGAACATTAAGATAAATGCCATAAATTTCAAAGGGCTATTTATGCAAACTCATATAATGCAAGTTATAGAAATATCATAATGAATGATAAACCAAAAATTACTCAATGAAAACCTATTGTTAATGTTTAACTATCAATTATCTAAAATAGAACATTAGAATTGATTGTAATATTCATAATTCTATATTATCAGAGTCATTACATGTTATCCATCATCAGTCCCCTTATATAACTCCACAAATGGGTATTTATACTTGTTTTTACCTAACCAAGTAGTTATATAATTAAAGACAAAAGGGTGAATGGATATTGATCTCTTAGTAGACTAAGAGTCATGGTATTATTTTATTTGTTTTTTCCTAAGGACTCAGGCCTTCATGCCCCCTATATTCTTGTTTGATGTTATGTCATTACTACTAAATGTCCTTATATGAGTGGGATGGTGTGAAACTCATGATGATAAAAG
Source organism: Torreya grandis (assembly GCA_037957365.1). Lineage (NCBI taxonomy): Eukaryota > Viridiplantae > Streptophyta > Pinopsida > Cupressales > Taxaceae > Torreya > Torreya grandis. Next base: position 4,833,190 of record JARHVA010000535.1, on the reverse strand, counting down.
TATAGATTATCTTTGATAATCACTCCTTAACCATATCTTTCTTTCCTCACACTCCCCAAGCCTTTCATTATTGTTCCAAATCCTATGTTCTTAGGTTCTCTGTAGTTATGTTCCATCACTGATTGGGTCTTCTTATGATTTTATCTTTTGTGCCTTTAACCTCCAGCACATTGATAGTTATAGGACATGGTATTTATATGCCATGATAGTTCCACACCAAAAATCCAAAACACTTAGTCAAAATTTGGGGTCCAATAATAGCTCAAGGACTGATCCTTCTGACTAAGGACAACTCCTAGTGTAGTATCAATAGTGTCTATATGGATATGAAAGGGTAATGTATAATTAATACCTCTCAATAATGAATTTTTTATTAGTAGGTATTTGATTTCTTATAATTATATTTGACATTAATTATTCCAAATAAAATCATAATCCTTAGAAATTAAAATAAATAAAGGTAATGTAATTTTTTTGAAATCTTTAATGAATCTATGGTAATAACCAACATGTCCAAAGAAACTTCTAACATATTTTTGATTTCATGGAAATGGTAAGTATTTGATTATGATTATATTGGTAGGATCTACCATAATACCTTTAAGTGATATGTGGTGTCCCAAGACAATACCTTTAGTCATCAACATGTAGCATTTTTTGTGACTTAGGGTCAACTAGTTGTGTTGACATTGTTGGGGGACTTTCTCAAGGTTTTAGAGGGATTCATCATATGTTTTCCCATTTACTAAAAATTAATCCATGTATATTTTAATGAAATCATAAGATAGATCAGAAAATATGCCTAATACAACCTTTTGAAAGGTTGCTTGGGCATTGCACAAACCGAATAGAATTAAACAATATGCAAAGGTACACCAAGGACATATAAAGGTAATATTATCTTGGTCCTTAGGAGATATTATAAATTGATTGTAACCACTAAATCCATCAATAAATTAAAAGTACTTATTTCCTACTAACATTTCAATAACTTGATCAATAAAAGGGAGATGAAAGTGATCTTTCCTCTTAACTAAATTTAATTCCATGTAGTCCACACATATACACCATTACCAAAATTTTTAGGTACAATAACAAGGGGTGAAACCCATTGAATATCAAAAATAGGATAAATAAAATTTTCATCTAATAATTTTTTTTATCTTAGTGTTGGCTATCTTTGGAAATAGGGTTCATTCACATTATGTTTGGAAAATGGGTTTGGACTCTTCCTTAATGTAGATATCATGGTACATAAATATAGATGAATTAATATCATATCATGATAATCCTAATCAAAATATATTTTGTGTTTTTGGAGCATGGTGCCTAGCTTGGTTTCTTGTTGATGTTCCAACTTGTTGTTCATATCAAGGGGTTGTCTTGGAAATATTTTCACTTACAACATTGATTATACATTACCCAATAGTGGAGCATAACTGAAATGGTGTGGTAGTAGCTAATGAAAGGTTCTAATATCTTGTGCAAAATCAAAGGGACCAACTTCAGGGAGAATGTTTCTGAGAGGACATGGTATACATAGAAGGAGATTATCTACTTTTAAATCCTCTTGATAGGTGTTTTGTAAGATATGAAAAAGGATTGTGTCTACATATTAATCTCTCAAGGATATACTATGGTCAAGTGTCCATAAAGTATGAAAATAAAATTTTTACTCATCCACCTCTTCTACACATGGAGGCTATTATAATTCATAGGAAGGTTTGGATGGTGGATATAAAACTAATTTTTTAGTGTCTTTTCATTTTAAATCAACATGTTTATTAATATTTAGTGAATAAAAGCATCAAATGTAGATATCCATGGACTTCCTAAGATAAGTGGATATCCTCTTAGGTTTATCTTAGGTTTTAAGATGATGATTGAATCCATAATGATGACTAAATATTCAATCATTCCTTCTAGTTTGACTATGGATCTATTAACCATTTATAGAATTGTAGGTGCTGGGTGAAGTTGTTTTAGTCCAAGTTTATGCATGGTTTCCATATTCATGACATTGATGGATAGTCTTAAAATAATCAATGTATTAGGTATCAACTTTACATTAACTACAAGGATGAAAAAATCAAAATACTTAGGTGGAACCACATTGCTCAGCATGATGTCTATAAGTTGTCCAACTACTTAGATAGTCTTAGGATCCTTCGTTTTGTGTCCAAGTTTTTGTAAGCATAGTTATCAGACAATTTTGGTGTAGATGGGCACAACATTTATGGCCTAAAATAGTGAGATATTAACACACACAATATTTAATTGTCCTAAGAAACCAAATTCAGGTTCTTGATCAATACATTGCATGTTCAAATTTGTAGGGAAATGAGAGTTTGTAAGACCTTATTGTGTTGTAGTGGAACTTGGTTTAGGATTAACAATGGCTTCAAGTGGATGTGGATTAGTATGGGTGTCTGAAATATCCTTAGGATTTTAGCTGATCACATGTGGGTGGGCTGTGGAATAATATGTCCTAAAAAAGGTGGAATTCATTTATATCCATAGTGTAGGTTGGATATTCCATCATATTAGTGGTTTGTGTTGGATGAACCAACTTTTTAGTGGGGTTTAGTACATGTTGGGTAAGTATTTTTGGTTGTCTAGGATTTGGTTGTGTATTTTGCATTAAAAATGGTTGTTGTTGTAATTGTACTGACTAGTGTAAACTAAAATTTTGGTTGAACCAGTGTTCATTACTCATCCATGGTTGGTTTCATGGGTTTGAGAGATGAGACCATTACTAATTATAATTTTGAGTTTGATAAGGATGGTTTTTTAAAGTTTATGTTTGCCAATTTTGAGGTGTCCAAGGCTAAGTTTTGGGTAGCTACCAACTACTTGGGACTAGGACATATAGTTATGACTAATTATGGTTTTGGGGTTACATGTTTGTCTAAGAATTTCATCCATTATTAAGAATAGTTAGAAATTGAGAATTTGAAAATGCAAAGTTTGATAGCATACCTTGATTATTAGGCCTAGGTGGCCATTGTATCTATTGTGCTATTAAAAAAAAATTGATCTTATTCTCCACTAATTTCATGAAATTATACTATCTCAAGATCCTCCTCTATTATTCTGACCACTTTCGCTCTAATAGCCTAACATTTAAAATCTACTTTCTTCTTACAACAATCCAAATAACAAATTGTTAAATATTTTTGATTTCTTCTTACTTTTTCCTTGTGTGTAATGTATCTAGCTAAGTATCCATATGACTAATGATATCATGCTTCATATCTTCCAAAAAAAAAAAATTACCTCAATTTTGAGATACCATTTATAGTTTATGAAAGAAGTATATTGTTGTTGTTAGTTTTATTCATTATTGACCTTGAGAAACTCCTACATAGAAGTGGTAGCTCATTAAATGATAACATTGAAACATCTCCACCAATCATTAATTCTAATACATCCAAAAAATATTCTCTAACTCCTTTAAAGAATATTAATTTTATGGATTATCTTTCCATTGCATTCTTCTTAGATTATTATAGGCTAAACATAAACCATTCCATTTAGTCTTCTAGTGATTCATCCTCCTCTTGTGCCATCCTGAAGATGTCAAACCTAATATAATTCCTTCCTTGAAAATAATCATGATATTTGGAAAGAAAGTTCTCCTTCATATTTCATACATACTTTCCTAGTCTTATAAACCATCTAAGGGATGCATCCTTGAGTGTTGTTGGAAACAACTCTAATTTTTTAGCATATTGATTATAATCATAGTTGTGGCATAAGAAATCAAACTCAAAGAAGAATGTATATGGATCCTTATCATCCTTTCCCATAAAATTAGGAAGGATAGAATGAAGGATACTATTCATATATGTATTCCCCTAAGGGTTTGGATGGGAAATTTAAAGGTTGCAGACTCATTGGCAGTGTCTTATTATTAATTATCCTCTATGAATGTCCTGAATATGCATAGACCAAAATCTTATGTCACCTAATCTTTTGATTCTTCATCAATCTCTGGAATCCATAGTGAGTAGTAAATGGAAAGTTTAGTATTTTATAGAGGAAAATATTGTCTCTGATATGGGGTGAAGGAGTGAAAGTTTTTGAGGATCCTATCGATTGTACAATAAAAAAATTATCTAATTCTCTAGGTCCGATGTTCCTCTTAGGAGATAAAAGGGTTTTAAATTCCCTCTTAGAAATAATTTTGGGTGAGGGTGGAGGGAGATAAATGCTAAATTATTGATAATTAGGTGGCCAATTAGGAATCCTCAAAAATGGTGTAAAAAGTTCCTTTTTAGGGGTATGAAAATACCCTTCCTCTTCATTTTCAACTTATGCTACTAGTTTAGTCAAGAATTCTTGCATCCCTAGATATTTTAATAACCTTAGTGGATTGTCTTTAAGTGTTTCCTCATGATATTTAATTATTGTATGTTTTAAATCTATTCCTATAGCAAAAGTCAAACACTTAGTCAAAAATATACCTAGTTCATCTCATTCCTGATGCATGAAAATTAACCAACTTATTTTTGTGTTTTTACATGCCTTTTCCTACATAGGGTTAATACAACACATGTTTTAAAATATTTCACTAATCTACTATTATATAAATTGAAACTTATATCTAGAAAGAAGGAAATGTAACTACGGAAATAGTAAATTATTCTAAAAATAAAGTAAAGATTTGGAAAGAATTTTTTTTTATCAATCTTGGAGATAAAAGTGTTGTGATACCTTCCCCAACAATGGAACTAAAATGATGATAAAAATTCTAACCACTAATTAAACTAACATAGACCAATCTCTAAATATACAACTAGATCTACAAGATGGGGCAACCACTTGGTTTATAAAACAAACTACTTCATTAATTTTCAACCTAGTTTAGATTTATCTTTTATAATATGTTAACACTATATGTGTAACACTTAGTTGTTTAATTATATGAGTTGTAGATAAGAACACAAGTACATAAAGGAAATTACATGAATTGAAAGTAATTATAAGTCACACTTACTATAAATAAATGAACTAAAATAAGTTGAACTGAATGTGGTGGAAGCTTCCTGTAATAAAGTAACAATCATCCAAACTTATTTAAATAGTGTAGGAATTAATTACAATACTTCACTTAGACATATGCAAAATTAAAAGGATATAAATAAATAATTACACACTAATTCTATTGAATAATCTAATGATATAGGATATTCACTACAACTCCTTTTGAGGGCTCCCTCCTTTCTTGGGTTTGAGTTCCAATCCTACTCTTAGGTTTTAAAATTTTTACTTAAGATTACTGATTTCATTCATAATCTTGTAGAAATCAAAGATTGCTACAACAATGGATAAAAAGATAAGTATTGATGATAATGATGTTATTCACACTTAAATTTCCTATTAATCCATTATAAGTGGCAATATATTATTGCCTAACAAGAAATTCTAAGAATTAAAAATATAATTAGGAATAAGTCTAATGTAAGAGAACATTACCAGTTATGGCTATAGGAAAATAAAACATGGAAATTGTTTTGAGAGATAATAATAATAGAAGTTTATTCCAATGATGAAGATACATTTCCAACGTCCTTCAACCATAAAAATTATATTTTAACATGAAAGATTTTTTCTCCAACTTATTCCATAGTGAGTAAAAACCTTAAGATACCTTTAAAACTATTACATGTCAAGATAGGTTATTGGAGGTTGATATAGGTTCAATGTGGTAGTCTCCAAATAGATAAAAGATCATTTATTAGTTTATATGGGCTGTCACTACCCAAAATACTATGTAGTTACTAAAGGTTGTCACTTATTAGATTACTATGGGTTGTAATTACCACAAATTTTTATGTGGTAGTCTTATTTATTTGTTGATCAAATTATACCCTATAGGTCAAATTGGAACCCATATAGGTAAAAAATTAATATTTATATGTTTTAGGGGTCTAATATTTTGTCATATATATGTTATTTTCTATTTGATGTGATTTAATGCAATATTAGCTTTGGGCATTAGTCATTTTAATCCTTATGTAACTTAGTAGCCATTTAGGGGTCATAAATGCAAGTGGCATGATTTTCAAGGTGTCTAAGTGTCCTAATTTACTTTAAAACATACAATAATTCCTATTACCTATTAGGAATGTTATTCACACTTTAAAATTGTAGGTTATCTAACTGAAGATCAAGAAATCAACTGAAAAAGGAGAAGTTTGGCACTTGTACAACCCATGAGGGAATGTGACGCATGGGAGAAGGTCATGGAATGTATATTCCTCTTATTCATATTCCTTAGAATCATCTCAATTATTGACATGATTTTTAAGTGATAAAAAAGGTCCAAAACCATTCTGCTCCTTCGCCCTTCTAGACACACATAAATAGTCAATAGGTTCATGCTTAGTACAGCTAGTAGAAGAGGTTTCAAACCAAACCCCTTTGGGGGATGATATTAAACTAAGATAGATTAATTTTCATAAAAATTCTGAAAATATTGGTTAAATATGCTTTATGAATCATCTCTAATAAGTTGACTATGTTTTTCTACTCACTATTTCCTACACCCTATAGGTTTTGATATAATTTGGATAGGTTTGTACAATCTAGTTGGTGATGTTGAATATAGATGATGTTGGATTCATACTCAAATTATATTAATTCTTGGTTTCATGTTTCATGGTGTTTTGATAGGTAAATCATCTCATGTTGTAAAAAGGTGTAACCATATGAGGTCTCAGTCAAAGTGATCTTGGTTTTAGAAGGTTTGGTTGTATGCAAGGGTCTCATGTGAATGGGATATGATGTTTCACATGTCTCATTTAAATAATTCACTTTCCTCAATGTTTTTATATCATCACACCATGTTTTGGTCAATTTTTAATATTTCTATACTCACAATCAACTATCTTCCCATTTTCACTTACAGTCATAGGGAATAATGTGTATAGAACCTATTTAGTATGATTCATGGAAGTGTAAAAAATATATAATTAAGTTAAAAATAATCTCATCTAAATAACATAAAGTAAGAACTATCATTTGGCATAATAAAAGACTATGTTGGTACCTCAATCACACACACAACCATATAATAAAGATACTCACCTACAAGTGCCTATAGGAAGTGAGGACATCAACAAGAGGTGTATAAAATTGTATCAAGATATGAGACATCATAATGTTTCATGTAGATAATTTGAGGAATATATCAATTAACCATGGAGTCAATTTCCTTGGAACATGGATCATTTCTTGTTCACTACCTACATATAACTTAAAATGCATTTATAGGTGATCTCATAGAAGAAGTCATAGTCATGCTGAAAAGGAGTGTCTAAACTGAGTGAGGTCCTAGATAATTTGAATAATAATTTATAGGTATTAAGATAGGACTAGAACTCATGAGAGGTAAAAAATAATGTAATTTTCCATACTTATATATACTGCCTACATAGTGGAATAACCACCTACATGTGGCTTAACAAAGAACTAAGACACTTGTATGGAGAAGGTTATCACATGGTGAAAACATTTTTAGATCCCTATTATGTTGAGGACACCACAATAGACCTATGTGGGATGCTAGGTTGGTAGGCAGACAATGAAGGACCATGATCAAAATCAATGACTATTTTTAGGGAATAAATCCCTAAAATGAGAAACTAGAGCACCTAACAACTTTGTGGATGTCATATGATAGGGTTTCCAAAAGCTTTGAGGCATCTAAGTGATCAAAACTTGAATTATCCACATAATATAAGGACTTTGAAAAAACTTGGAGGGAAGTTGACTAGTGGAGTTTGGTAGTTATAAGGCTTAAAGATGCCTATTTAAACACTAAAACTCTACATTGACATCTATAGGAATTCACTTTTGGATGACTCTAACACCTAGGGTTGAAAATTAGAACATGCCACCATGTCTGAATGGTTCTAAGTAGTTATTAAAAAAACTTATGATTTAGTGATCATTTAAATAGGATGATACATTGAATTTTGATCCTATTCACACCTACATGTGTCCCTCTAAAAATGTGCACCTACAACTAATTATGAGTTTCTATACCATCCATGAGAGGGACTTAAGCATGAAAAAACCTAAATTTTTATATGAAAGATGATTCCAACTAGTTAAGAGGATATCAAGGTGAGGTGGCACATGTTCCAAGATGACTTCTTGCCCACAGGCCTTTACTTGCTCTATTATAGTCAACTATAGTTGACTGTAGGCAATAATAGGTTGAGGAGTGAGGTCTAAGTGTGGGTATAACATAAAGATGATTATAAATGGGTAAAAAAGGTATCAAATGATCATATAGGACTCAAATAGGGTTTGTATACACTATACCTAGGTTCAAGAAAGCATGATCACTTCTAGGAAAGAGAAACATAGTTAAGAAATTGACTTCAGTATAGGCTAATCTCAGTAAGGTAGGAACCAAGCAGGGTTTGGAAAAGGGTATAATGGTTTAGGTGATTGAAATATCCATAATATAGGTAATAAAATCTTGTGATACTCTTGTGATGAGTATAAAACAAAGAGAAGAGACCATATGGTGCAATACATAGTCTAATTTCCAAACCCTGCACACAGTCTATCTCAACAGGGGTTTGTTTTGGGTTTTACAAGAGATGAATGATAAAATGACATGAAAAAAAGCTTAATTTAGTTTATAATGTCCTCACCTCTTTAAAAATCCCTTACAACCTTTGGTTTGTCTAGACAAATAGGGGAAGTTTTCTCTATTTTGTCTCAGATAGAGGGCATTCCCTTGTAAATAAAACCTATATTTTTGGAGAATAATGGTGAAAAGGATGGAACCAAGGATATAGAGACATTTAAATAAGGTTTTGGAAGTTTAATAATACCTAAAACAACATGAGGAATTGATCACATAAGGTAGAATCTCAGCAAAGTGGTCTAGAACTCCAAAGTTGCAATTAGGCCTATTCGATAAGGTTTAAGCCTAATATCTAAATGGGGGGTCAATATAATTTATAAATATAGGTGGGAATTATAAAATATTGAATAATTTTTATAGGGTTATGACAAATTTTTTCAATATTCCATTTTTCATAGAAAGCATAAAGAATTCTTTTGGGGCTCAGATCTAATTCAAGCATGTAGGAAATGAAGGTCAAAGCTCAATAGGCTAACTTTGAGTGCTTGCATATTTTATAAGGTTGTGTATGGAGGTATATGGAGTTTGGGAAGGTTGACATAGGTCTTGAGCCTTTATTTAGTGAAAATTTTTGGTAGTTCCAATGTCCCATCTTTATGAACAAAGCTTAAGAACAAAGGGACCTAAAACCCTACTAAACCCTAGATAAGGACCCAACTAAGAAAAAAAGCATGGAGAGATAATAAAATGGGATTAAATGACCATAAATTTGGTTGGAGGTTATATATTACTCTTTAGGGCTCCTCCTCATCAATTTTTATGCTACCCTACCTGTACAAACATTGTATAAAATGGATTTCTTTGAATATTTTGTGCATTATACATGTTATAGGGACTTTCAATAGGAGAAATAAATTATTATAGTGATATTAGGAATTATTATAACTCAATATGACCATTTAATACTAAAAAAATATCCTAAGTGTTCCTACTATCAGCTCCATCTCAACGAATCAAACTGGCATAGTGAACATGATAGTGAAAAAAATGGAAATATTTAAGTAAGATGATTTTAAGGTGTGCCTAATAATTATAAATCCATGGATGGACTTGACACATGTATTTCACCCAATTTTATGGAATTTCATGAGGTAATGAATCCATTTTGGAAGCAAAGTGTGTAAGGTGTGTAAGAAAGGGAGTTTCTTTAACTGCAGGTAGTGATGGCTCACTTTCAAAGGAATCCAAGTGATTAGAAATGCAACCAATGCCTATAAGAGTATTTATTTAACCCCTACCTATTCTTCAAATAATTATACTTAACCATATTTACTTTTTAGATTCTCCAATAGAGCTATATGATGAAGGTAATTTTTTGAGCCAACATAAAGAATTTCATGCCACATTCCAAGAGTGTCATGCCTTGGATTGACACTTTTAATTTTTGACCTTACATGGTAAATTTCACATCCTCTTCTTCTACACTTGTAACTCCTCCTGTCAGCATGACAAGTGTCCTTGTGACCTTTGGAATTCTTTCTTCTCTTCTCTCTCAAGTTATATAAAAACTAGCCATTTTGGCCTTTGAAAGAGATGCTCCACCTGAGTATGGTGAATCCCTACTCATTTGCATACCATATATCAATAAAGAATAATAATTTTTACCTCTTTTATGACTATTCATATTGTTTTCACTTGAATTATTGATCTTGATTAGTGATGATTATTGTTTCCTTAGCATTATTATCTCATTCTCTCACCTATTTTTAGTTTAAAATATTCTTCTTTTAGGTCATGTGAATTATTATATTAAGTTCCAAGTTTGAGTGAGTTAGTCTATTCAAATAGTGCCATTCTAGGCCTCTTGTCTATTTCTCCTAGCCTAAACACTCATCACAACTTCATAACGAAATATTGATGTGAGAATATTTACATTAGAGAAGTGTGTGCCTAGTTAGTCTCTTGGTCTCATGTGTGACATGCAGATGGTTGGTAGTCATTATTCAATTTGGTGTATCACCTCCTTTAGGATAGTTTACTTTCTATTTTCTCTCCCTTTTCCTTGCAATCATAGGTGTAGTAGTGATCCAAAAGTGGTACATCAAGGGAGTTATCCCTATTTAGAGATTCACCTCATTCCTAGGATAACCGAAACCTAGAGGTGTTTCAATTGTGCCACTTAGATGAGGAGAGCTAAGAAATATCCTTAAGGATTTAAAATCCAAGTGACAATAGTTTTTAACACACTTGATGGGACTCATTGTCCAAGAAGTTGAAAGATTTTTGGTGTTATCTTTCAACACATCAGCCTTTGGAGGAATCTATCTAAACATCAATGGTGACTCTAAAGTTACATCAGTTGGTTAAGCAACCCATTTTTTCCTTTTGAAGATTGTTGGAATTTTTTTCTTTATGTTCTTGCTACCCAATGAAATTCCATGGCTAGTTTTGGTGTTGATTATAATTTTACACAAGTTGGTGAGATATCTTAAGATTATGACATTATTTATTATCCCTTGTTTGATTCTTATTAGGCATGTAATGATCCTCACTATATTCAATATGAATCTTATAAGCCCTATCATGAATTGTATCAGTCCTGTAACCAACCCTCTCAATATATTACTCTTCCTAGTCAACCTAGTCACTTCTCAAATCAGTCCATTTCAAATTTTAAGCAAACACTATTAAGCTATGAGAAGTACATGATAGAGCTTGACACAAAAAGGAGACATGGTTAAGATGTTCTTACTCATCTCATTCATAATGTGAGAGATGTATTAGAGTTATTTAAAAAGGAGTGGGCACATGTTGAGAGAGCAAATTGGCAAAGGCTTACAAGTGAGATGCTAGATGTGAGTGGTCCAATTTCATCATTAGAAGATAAGATTGTTAGGTTATGGAGCTAAAAGCTTCATTGATGCAGACATGAAGGAGGTTGCTGGAGAAGGTTGCTGAGTGTCAGGCACTGGCATCGGTCAGGCTAAGTAACATCGGTAGGGAGAAGACAGGAAGGCAACTAATGTCAATCAGAAGTCGGCCAACATCGGCACCCCCTAGGTAGATAGGGACCGACATCGGTCACCTGTGTGGTTTGGACTGAGTGTTTTATGGGCAGTTAGCTAACGAACCAAGTGTTTGCATGTCAAGAGCCAATTTTAGACTGAGAGCTACGGATCTAATTATTGTAATTAGGTGTCTAATTATTGTTTGCATGAGATCTATTTAAGAGAATCATTGGTTGTATTGTAAACTAGTGCTAGAGAGTAAGAGAGCAAATAAGCTCCTTCAGAGAGAAGAGAGCAATGGTGTGTTCCTCCTAGTGCCACAATACCAAGTGTGGGTACTAGATTGGATAATCACCAGGGTTCTTCATGTATGTATGATCTTGGTCATCAGGTGAGCATGGATATGATAGGAGATCTGCATGGTAAGTAAGGTCATTGATTTGTAGGTGTATGTGTGTGCAAGGTCAAGGTTCACAGGTGTGCAGAACCAGATTGATTTTCAGGTGTGCAAGATCAGATAGGATAGAAACACAATAGGGAGTAAAATCAGGTGGGATCTACTTAGAGTACAACGTGTACTTGTGGAGTGCATGGAGCACAAGTGTAAGGTGAACACCAACTCTGTGTTTGAGTTGGGTGTTGGGACCTAAGAGAGAGAGCTTTGAGGGAAGATTTACTATTTATGCCCTAGAGGTGTGGGAGCCCTAGAGGTGTGTAAGGAAGAAAAACTGTGGCAACCTTCTTTGTTGTATTTCCTTTTGAAAGAGTTTTAATACAAGTTGTGTATTGTCTCTCATATCATGTGTTATTTTTGAATTCTAGTTACTTGTGTATTCTGGTTAATTTCTGCATGTTAAGTTGCTTGGTAATCAATTATGTGCTTCCGGTTATTCATCCCAACACATGGTATCAGAGCTAAGGTTGTAGGGAGCAGGTTTTGTGTTTGGTTACAAGTCACTCTCAGGGGTTTCTAATTGAGTGGGAGTAGAGCAATGGCAGATCAAAGTAAGCTAAGAATGGAGGAGTTGAAAAGCACAGATGGTCACTTACGGTCCTATGGAAAGAAAGAGTAGGTAAAAGAATATTGTTGGTTGGTAGCAGATCAGCATGAAGGAACTGAAAATGCAGATGTTGTAGGGGTTGTTGCACAAGATGCTCTAGGAGGTTTCTTGGATAAAGTTGAATCTTGGATAACAGATTATGTTGCCTCTTTCCATGCAGCCCCAGGGAGAGGAGCTGGTGAGCCTTGTCAGATTATTGGCAAAGGGGAAGTGAAGCTGAAATTGTAGGCGACCAACACATGGGTGTTGAAGGAGGTCATGCAGGTCCCAGGTTTAGAGATGTGGCTAATTTCTTCAAAAAAATTGGGTGATGAGAGATGCACAAGAACTCTCATAGCGGATGCACTTGAATTAGCTGGTGGTAAGAAAATAGGTACTCTTTATCTACTTGTTTATATTACTGATTCTTATTCTATTACGGAGATGTGGCTTTGTAGGCTTGGTCATATGAGCAAGAAGGAGATGCATGCTCTTAAGAGGAAGACTGATATATTTGACAGGCTTAAGAACTAGAAAGCCTTGGTGTTTATGGAGGTGATGGTGGATAGAGACCAGTGGATGGGGCTGGATACTTCTGGGTAGGGTAGTTTGGACATGGGACTTAATTCAAAGGATCTCACGAGGAAAAAGTCATCACTCACAGGCAAACACAGGTACCGACGTTGGCAAGAAAATTGACATCAGCAAGAGGTAAGACCAACGTCGGTCACAAGGACTGACGTCGACAACATAGGGACACTGATGTTGGCAGGGTTGGTAGTTAAGACAGGCACAGGAATCGACGTCAGTTGGATGCAGAATGTGTGGTGACTAAGGTCGGTAACTGCAACAAATTTTGGGTAGACAACAAGCTGTCAAGGAGTCTCAAATGCCCATATGGAGGACTGAAGATGGTAAGTAAGCCTCAAATTCATTGTTCCTCTTCTTTATACTTGTTGCTATCTACAGAGCAGGAAGGATCCAGGAAATAGTGGGAGCATGGCATGGAGAGATTGCAAAACCAAAGAGAGATTTGGTAGGGTTACCAGTAGGCATGAAAGCATAGAGATGAATGGATACCTTAGTTGAAGAATAGAGAGAACAGACACATGAGATAGAAGACCAGGGCATATGGTCTTGAGGAAGCTGCAGGATAGTGGTATAGGTTTTGACAGGGGGATGACAAAGCATGACTTTAGTCAATGTCAGGGTAGCTACTGTGGTTTGTCTTACCAGGGGGATGGTAATTGCAACATCATTCTATTGCTGTATGTGGATGGTATGCTAGCTAGCAGGTTTGTACATACAGGGTTTTGCTGAGCTAAGGGTAAGATTAGTTTAGTGTATTGCTATGAAGAATTTGGAGCAGTGAAATTCTTTGGCATGGGGGACATGGGAGATCACAGTTTGATTTTGTCTCCAGTGGGAGCTGATGTGAATTAGGTGTTGGCGAGGTTCATTACACAGGATGTAGAGCTGGAGCACATTAAGGGATGGACAGTTTAGTGTCTGAAATCACATGAGGTCTGGTATAGTCCTGAGTTTTCCCAAGTAGTGGGAGTTGTCAGAGAGTTAGGAGCCAATTCAGAGAAGTGGGTTCTCAGGTATTTGAGAGGGACCAGCAGTAGGGATTCATGCTATTCAGGGTCAGGACTTCACTACATGGGATTGTAGGTTCAGATGTGGTAGGGTACTTAGATGACAGGAGGTACACCATAGGTTGTGTGGTGGGTTGTCTTCAGGATTGAGCTTAAAGAGGGATACAAGCTAAGAAATAGATTAGATGGGGTACAGGTACAAGTACAGTGTAGCTATTTATCTCTAAGTGGGAGATTATTAGGTTATGGAGCTAAAAGCTTCATTGATGTAGACATGGAGGAGGTTGTTGAGTGTCAGGCACCAGTGTCAGTCAGGCCAACCGATGTTAACAGGGAGGAGACAAGAAGGCAACTGACGTCGGTCAGAAGTCAGCCAACGTTGGCATCCCCCAGGTAGATAGGGACTGACATTGGTCACCTGTGTGGTTCAGACTAAGTGTTTTATGGGCAGTTAGCTAATGAACCAAGTGTTTGCATGTCAAGAGCCAATTTTAGACTAAGAGCTATGGATCTAATTATTGTATTTAGGTGTCTAATTATTGTTTGCATGAGATATATTTAAGAGACTCATTGGTTGTATTGTAAACCAGTGCTAGAGAATAAGAGAGCAAATAAGCTCCTTCAGAGAGAAGAGAGCAATGGTGTGTTCCTCCTAGTGCCACAGTACCAAGTGTGGGTACTAGATTGGAGAATCAGTAGGGTTCTTCATGTATGTATGATATTGGTCATCAGGTGAGCATGGCTATGATAGGAGATTTTCATGGTAAGGTCATGGATTTTTTGGTGTATGTGTGTGCAAGGTCAAGGTTCATAGGTGTATAGAACTAGATTGATTTGCAGGTGTGCCAGATCAGATAGGACAACAACACAATAGGGAGTAGAATCAGGTGGGATCTACTTGGAGTATATCATGTACTTGTGGAGTGCGTGGAGCATGGTGTAAGGTGAACACCAACTCTGTGTTTGAGTTGGGTGTTGGGACCTAAGAGAGAGAGCTTTGAGGGAAGATTTATTGTTTATGCCCTAGAGGTGTGGGAGCCCTAGAGGTGTGTAAGGAAGAAGAACTGTGGCAACCTTCTTTATTGTATTTCCTTCTAAAAGAGTTTTAATACAAGTTGTGTATTATCTCTCATATCATGTGTTATTTTTGAATTCTAGTTACTTGTGTATTCTGGTTAATTTTTGCATGTTAAGTTGCTTGGTAATCAATTGTGTGCTTCTGGTTATTCATCCCAACAAAGATAAGAATTCATGAGGAACAACCTCAATAAATCTATTATCTCTCATATCCACCTCACCAATATTTCTATCATTTCTACTTCACCCATACTCATGAGCCCAATCAAACCTGTCAAAGTTATATTTTTCCCAAACAACTAGAAGAGAGAGTTAGAAAGACAAACCTTATTTTTGAATCAAACCTTGATAGGCAAACTGATTTAGAAAATAATCAAATGAATCAGTCCATCTAATTATCAAGGGATGTGGAATCTAAGCCCTCATTTCCCTCTCTTATTACATCCCCACCTCAAGAAGAGACTTCTAGATATGAAATCCCAAGTTGGAGACAAGGTGGAGAATCTAATCCTAAGGAGATCCCAAGTTTCTTGAACACTTCATCCACTCCTCAAATTGAATCACTACCTCAAGAAGAGAATCCTAATCCTAACATCCTAATCTTGAATAAGGTATTGGAATCATGGGAAAATAAAAAAGGATAAAAGCCTTGATAAAGAGTGTGAAGTTGAGAAAGAGCTTGATCCTATGCAAGCCCCTCCCACCCTTCCTCAAGAGACCTCTTGTTTTCCATATCAGCCCTCTTATACTCCTTATCCTCATGAAGATGCCTATAAAATTCAAGAAATATTTTTCCAAGAGAACCTATCCAAGAAAATTGAGGAGTTAGAGTTAATAATGAAATTGTTGAGTCAAGGTGTGATGGAAGGTTTAGAGCCAAAAGAAGATTCTATGCTTAAACACACCCCATCTAACCTTCCTACAGAGAGTGATCGAGATAAATCAGATTTAAATGATGTGATTTTCAAATGGAAGGAAGAAAACCAAGATAATTTATCCCAAGGTTTTCCTCCCTTTCCTCAAGAACTCTCAAAAGGATCCCCTACAATTCATTCTCAATATGATGTTGAGTTCTATGTTTCACCTCCACTAACTAGTTCATCTTGTCCTCACCCTATCACCCTTTTCCTTGATGGACTTATAGTGTGGGAACCTAAAGAGGATAATTTGGTTGATAATAATTTATAAATATTACTTGAAGAAAACATATCTCTTTGGCAACCTCATTAGATTAAGTCACCTAATTACAAGATGCCTAGTCTTGGCATCACCAAGAAGGAGAAGGAAATTAAGGATATTTCAGCCCTTGAGAACCAAAATCAGATTATAACAATTGATATACAACCTGAGAGTCCTCAAAACTTTCCAAATTATGAATAAGAAATGATTCCTTGTGTTGAGTCTTCTTGTTGTGTTGATAATGGAGAATGCCTTCTTTATGTAAAAGAAGAAATATTGGATGAAGTCCTTTTGGATTATAAAGAGGAGCATGAAATATCTTCTCTTGTTATTCCCCTTCATGATGATAATCAAAGAGAAAATAAGGACTTATGGTAGTAGTTTGTAAGCATTTGTAATGAGTTTGAGTCTCTCAAGGGGTCTACAACTTCCTTAGAGATGATTTCAAGTGATGGTAAGAAAGATGACATTTTAAAAAAATTCATAGACAAGCCAGAGAAAATTTCATCTCAGCCTTTAAAGGTCAAAACAAACTTTTATTGGCCTCAATCTTCCATGGAATAAGAAACTACTCCTCTTGAAATCATGCCTATAAATAAGATGCAAGTTGATTATGAGATTAAGAATGGGAAGCAGTATGAGGTATGTGTATAAGGCCAAGAGGAATACATTTAAATTGGAGACCTATTTAAAGATGGTCTACTTGAGAGCATAATAAGTGAAGTGCCAAGAAATAGGTCTGATCTATCAAGTATCCAATCCAAAGAGAAACATGCTTGGCACTATGATTCATCTCATGAATAAGAAGATTCAAGGAATTTTCCTTTTGATTCTAGAAAGGAGGTGTGATTAGTTGATAGTTATGAATAGTTATTTATTTTCTATTTTCCCTAAGTGATTTGAGCACACGTTTGTGTCTTATTAGTTTGTTTGCTTTATTTTGTGTATGTCCTTCATTTTATGTGGTTGAGGTAGTCAATTGGTCTTGTCTTGATTAAAGATTATTATTAATTTTCAAATTCATCTTGTTGTGTTTTAGAATTTATATGATTCCCTAAGCCCAATGGACTAATAAGGCTATTGGTCTAGTTAGCATAGTAGGCATGCTACCCCTATAAGCCACCAATTTATTAACCAAATTTGACTCTACAGGTTAAATTAGGACCCTTATAGGTAAAATTTTTATCTTTAGATGTTTTATGGGTCTAATATTTTTTCATAGGGTATGTTAATGTATATTTTATGTGATTTAATGCATATTAGCCTTGGTCATTAGTCATTTTAATCCTTATGTCACTTAGTAGCCATTTAGTGGTCATAAATGCAAGTGGCATAGTTTTCAAGGTGTTTAAGTGTCATAATTTCATTTCAAATGTATAATAAGTCATATTCCCTATCAATATTGTCAATCCCACCTAAAACTTATAGGCTATTTAATTGAAGATCAAGAAATCAATTGAAAAAGGAGAAGTTTGGTACTTTTATGACCTATGAGGGAATGTGACACATAGGAGAAGGTCATGTAATGTATATTCATATTATTAATACTCATATAAGTTATTTAAATTATTTTAAAGTGATAAAAAATGTCTAAAATCATTCTACTCCTTCTTCCCCTTCTAAACACATGGAAATGGTCAACAGGTTCATGCTTGGTACGACCAATATAAGAGGTTTTTTAAAAAAACACCTTTGGGAGGTGATAGTAAACTAAGGGAGATTAATTTTCATAAATTTTTTTCAAATATGCTTTATGAATCATCTCTAACAAGTTGACTATGTTTTTTTACTCACTATCTCCTACACCCTATAGGTTTTGATCTAATTTGGATAAGTCTATACAATCTAGTTGGTGATGTTTAATATAGATGATGTTAGATTCATAATCCAATTATCTTAATTCTTTTTTTCATGTTTCATGGTGTTTTGATAGGCAAATCATCTCTTGTTGTAAAAAGGTGCAACCATATGAGGTCTCAGTCAAAGTGATCATATTTTGAGAAGGTTTAGTTCTATGTAAGGGTATCATGTGAATGGGATATGATGTTTCACATGTCTGATTTCAATAATTCTCACCTTCCTCCATTTTTTATCTCATCACACCATGTTTTGGTCAATTTTCAATCTTATTATACTCATAATCAACCATTTGCCCATTTTCACTTGCAGTCATAGGAAACAATGTGTATGGAACCTATTTAGTATGATTCATGGAAGTGTAAAAAATATATAATGAATTTTAACATACTTTCATATCAATAAAATAAATTAATAACTCTCATTTATCATAATAAAGGACTATGTTCGTACCTCAGTCACACACACAACCATATACTAGAGATACACACCTAAAGGTGCCTACAAGAAGTGACGACATCAAAAGGAGGTGTATGAACTTGTTTCAAGATTCGAGAAATCATAATGTTTCATGTAGATACTTTCAAGAAGATATTAATTAACCATGGAGTCATTTTATTTAGAACATGGATCATTTCACGTTCACTACCTACATATAACCCAAAATACATTTATAGGTGCTCTCATGGAGGAAGTCATTGTCATGATGAAAAGGAGTGTCTAAAATAAGAAAGGTCCTACATAATGTGAATAATTAATTTGGAGGTATTAATATAGGGCTAGAACTCATGAGAGGTAAAAAATAATGCAATTGTCTATACTTATGTATACTACCTACACAGTAGAATAACCACCCACAGGTGGCTTAACAAAGAATTGAGACACATATATGAAGAAGTTTAGAGCATGATGAAACCTTTTTTGGATCCCTAGTATGTTTATGAGACCAAAATATACCTATGTGGGATTCTATGTTGGTAGGTAGACTATGAAGGACCATGATCAAAAGTAATGACTATGTTTAGGGAATAAATCCCTAAAATGAGAAAATAAAATATGTACCAATTTTTTGGATGTCATATGATAGGGTTTACAAAATATTTGAGGCATATAAGTGATCAAAAATTATATTCTCCACATAAGAGGAATTTGAAATTTTTTTGAGGGAAGTTGACTAGTGGAGTTTGGTTGTTGGAAGGCTCAAAGATGCCTATTTAAACACTAAAACTCTGCATTGACATCTACAAGAATTCACTTTTGGATGAATCTAGTGCCTAAGGTTTAAAAATATATCATGCCACATTTTATAAATGGTTATAAATAGTTGGATAACACTTATGATCTAGTGATCATTTAAAGAGGATGTTACATTGAATTTTGATCCTATTCACACCTACAAGTGTCCCTTCCTCTAAAAATATGCACCTACAGCTGACTATGAGTTTCTATACCATCCATGAGAGGGACTTAATAATGGAAAAACCTACACTAGTCAATGAAATATGATTAAAATTGGCTCAAAGGATATAAATGTGAGGTGGCACATGTTCCAACATGACTTATTTCCCACAAGCCTCTACTTGCTCTAATACAGTCAATTGTAGTTAACTATAGGCAATAGTAGGTCAAGCAGTGAGGTCTAAGTGTGGGTATAACATAAATATGATTCAAAATGGGTCCAAAAATCATAAAATTATCCTATAGGACTCTAATAGGGTTTCTAGACACTATACCTAGGTTCAAGAAAGGATGATCACTTATAAGAAAGAGAAACATAGTTAAGAAATTGACCTCAATCTTGGATAATCTTAGTAAGGTAAGAACCAATTAGGGTTTATAAAAATGGTATAAAGTTTTAGGTGATTTAAATAGACCTAATATAGGTAAAAAAAACCTTGTTATACTCTCATGATCAGTATAAAGCAAAGAGAAGAGACCTTATGGTGCAATACATAGTCTACTTTCAAAACCCTGCACACAGTCTATCTCAATGGGGGTCTATTTTGGTTTTTAAAAGAGATAGAGGGTAAAATGACATGAAAAAAAGATTAATTTTAGTTTATAATGTCCTCACATATTTTATAATCCCTTCCAACCTTTGGTTTGTCTAGACAAATAGGGGAAGTGTGCTCTATTTTGTCTTAGACAGAGGGAACTCCCTTGTGCTTAAAACCTATATTTTTAGAGAATAATGGTGAAAAGGATTGACCAAATGATATAGAGACATTTTAGTAAGGTGTTTGAATTTAAATAATACCTATACCGATATGAGAAATAAATCACATAAGAGATAATCTCAACAAAGTGGTCTAGAACTCCAAAGTTACAGTCAAGCCTGTTAGGCAGGGTTTAAGTCTAATATCCAAATGGGGGGTCAATGCCATTTATATCTATAGGTGGGAATTATAACATATTTTATTATGTTTATAGGGTCATGATAAATTTTCTCAATCTTCCATTTTCTATAGAAAGTATAAAGAATCCTTTTTGGGGCTCAGAGCTAATTCAAGCCTACAAGAAATGAAGGTCAAAGTTTGATAGGCTAGCTTTGAGTGCTTTCATATTCTTTGAGGTTATGCATGGAGGTAAAATGGGTTTGGTAAGGTTGACATATGTATTTAACCTTAATTTATTTAATTTTTTTGGTATTTCCAATGTTACATATTTATGAACAAAGCTCAAGGACAAAATGGACCTAAAACCCTACTAAACCTTGGATAAGAACCCAACTAAGAAAAAAAATTGGAGAGCTATCCAAATGGGATGAAATGAACTTTAAAGTTATTGGAGGTTTTATAGGAATCTTCAAAGCTTCTCATCATTAATTTTTGTGCTACCCTACCTGTGTAGACATGATACAAAATGGTTTTCTTTGACTATTTTATGTATTGTGTAGGTTCTACAAAATTTTAAGAGGAAAAATCAACTGTGGGAGTGAGATCAGGACTTATTATAACTCATTATTACCATTTCATACTATAAAAAATATCTTAATTGTTCTTACTAGAAGCTCTATCTCAGCTAATCAAACTGGCATAGTGAACATGATAGTGAGAAGAATGGGAAGCTTCAAGTAAATTGATTTTAAGGTGTGCTTGATGCCTATAAATACATGTATGGATTTGACACGTGTATTTAAACCCCTTATATCTAATTTCATAAGGAAATAAATCCATTTTAGAATCCAAGTGTGCAAGGTGTGTAATAAGGGGAGTTTCCTTGACTATAGGTAGTGGTGGCTCACTTTCAGAGGAATCCAAGTGATTAGGAATGCAGAAAATGCATGAAATATCATGTATAAAACACATCCCTCTTATTCAAATCATTAGACCTATCCATATTTATTTTTGGGACATTCCAATAGAGCTAGATGATGAAGGCAATTTTCTGAGCCAACACACAGAATTTCATGCCACATTATAAGAGTTTCATGAATTTGATTAACACTTGTACTTTATAAAATTTCATGGTCAATTTCACATCCTCTTCTTATGAACTTGTAAATCCTCTTCTCAACATGACAAGTGTCCTTGTGACCTTTTGACTTCTTTATTCTCTTATCTCTCTCAAATTCTATAAGAACTAGCCATTTTGGCCTTTGAAAGAGATATTATACCTAAGTATGGTGAAGCCCTACTCATTTGTACACCATGGGTCAATAAATGATACTAATGTTTACCTATTTTATGACTATTCATAGTGTGTTCACTTGACTGATTCATCTTGCTTAGTGATGATTGTTGTTTCCTTATTATTATTATCTCATTCTCTCACCTATTTGTAGTTTGAAAGATTCTTATTGCAAATCATATGAAGTGTTCCATGAAGTGCCAAGGTTGAGTGAGTTAGTCTATTAAAATAGTAAAATTTTAGGCCTCTTTTATATTCATCCTAGCCTAAACACTCATCACAATCTCATAATGAAATATTGATGTGAGAATATTTAGATTAAAGAAGTGTATGCCTAGTTAATCTCTTGGTCTCATGGGTGACATGCAGCTGGTTAGTAGTCATCAATCAATTTGGTGTATCAAATCCTTTAGGATAGTTTAATTTCAATTTTATCTCTTTTTTTCTTGAAATCATAGGTGTATTAGTGATCCAAAAGTGGTACATCAAGGGAACTATCCCTATCTAGAGATTCACCTCATTCCTAGGCTACCCACAACCTAGAGGTGTTTCAATTATGCCACTTGGATGAGGAGAGATGAGACATCTCCTCAAAGGGTGAAAATACAAGTGAAAACATTAATCATATTCATTGAACACATAAATTAGAAATAAAAAAACATAGCAAAGATAACCATAATTCATCTTAATCACAATACAAAACTATTTCATTCATATAAACATATATAATATATGAATTACATTTATTAGTTCTCAAAGCATGGATAAAGAGTTTTATAAATGGGAGAATCAAAGATAGGTTTTTATGGGTTCAAAGTACACCAATTACATGCCTCATCATTCAATAACACCTTTGATAGTTAAATATTTATGGAGGTCATCCCTCCACCAAGAATTATTTTTCTTGTGTCTAAAACTATTGCATGTTTTGACCAAGTTCCTTATTTCAAAGAATATATAAAATATAGAAGGTAAACCCTCATAATCAATATGTCTTAGCCAATGTTGGTACCTAAATTTAAAATCTATGTGAGATAGGAAACTTAAATTATATAAGTTAACCAAGATTAAAGTAAAAGTTGATTGACATAGAAGCTCTTTTGTGGCATCCATTAACATATACTCACTTGGATAATTACATATAAATTTAAATATTAATTAAACCCAAAATTGAATCACTATATGCACTAACCAAACCCATACAAATATGGTGTTCAATGTTTTTGTAAGTGTTGGTATCCTAGGTTGCACCCTAGCTGAGCAAAGGGATTATTCAGGTCCTTTGCTCAAACCTCATCCAAAATGGGAATGAACCTAGGATATGGGTTACATAATATTGGGTCAAAACTTTAGATAATTCCAACTTCCTTTTGGGTCTATCACCTATGATTTAACCTAAACTAGATTATTTCTAGGAAAAGGGGAGAGAGATTAATAACAATTGATGAAAGCATATAAAAAGGAGGTGATGCACAATTTTTTTTGATCCTTATACTTGAAAAATACAAAATATAAGACACATTGAACAATTTAGAAGATAACTCTAATCACCCTTTGATTATCCCTAACATAAGTGTTTCACAAAAAGGCATGGACTAGATATCAACCTAGCATGGGAGGGTAATTGTCCACTTCTAAACTGACTAATAGACTATATATGCACCTAGAATTACTTGTGAAAACTAAAAAAACACTATGTTAAGGTCAAAAAACTTAGACATAGGTGAGGCAAACATAAATTAACTCAACCACATCAGTGAACTTGTAAGACACACTTTAACTCAGCTTACAAATAGAAGAATTTGGTCTTTTATTGCATTAAATAGGTGTTACAATTTAAATATTGGTAGAGTCTAGTCATGCCAAAGAGGGATCATTTTCAAGACTTAAAAGCCTATATTTATATCAGAATAGGATGAGAGAGATGGGGATCATGCATAGAAGGATGGAGAAGGGAACCTAATGATTGAGATTTCCAGTCATCTAACATTGATTCAGTTATAAAAGATCATAATGTTTAAGATTTCTTTTGAAAAATGGATATAACAATTGTATCAGTCCCTTTTAATCCATTTTTGGTCTATATTAATGATCCTTACAATTACAATGATGGGATCAAGTCATTTTCAAGTTGAATTCCAGCATTGAAGTAGTTATAATAACTAGATCAATCTTTTTCAATCACCATCTAACATTGATGTAGTTACAATAACTTAATCAATCCTTTTTTATCTTATTATAGTGGGCATTGGTCCCTATTGGTTCATTTTTTTCAAGAAAGAGTGGATAAAAGGGTCATAATCATGCTATTGGCTTTAGTGACAAATCAATCGAAACTAACATGTCTGCCTCCATGGCTTCCCTTTGAAATATTTGCTCTAGTTTGACCTCAACCATAGTTGGCTTTGACTTTTGATATTTTCCCTTGATCATATTATAGGTTTCTAAAAATGTGCCATTTTTTAGTTACGCATCCCTTCTTAAAATATTGCTATTATCTCTATTTGATTTTATGATTATGCCACATAGTGGCCTCACATTTGATCTGAGCTCCTTATCCTCTGCATTATTGATCTTCTTTTGCATGGCTTAAATGTATACTATTGATTCTATGGTTGTGAAACTTCTTAAGAACTCATTCATCCTTGAGATATTTTGAGTCTTTAACCTTTTCTCACCATCGATATGCTTTGGTATGATTACACATGCTTCATTTATCTTCTTTGACCTACCAGCCTTGTCATTCGATGCTCATTGGTAGATCTAGATTCTTCTCCCAAGATTATGCCACTTGATATTGCTACATTAGTCTTGGGTCTACTAAATTTTTAACTGGATTCTCATCATTAATATCTTTGATATGATTGAACACATAACATTGGATTTGATCTTAGCATCCAAGATTTGGACACTTGTCAGATCTACATTCAACCTTGGAACATTAAATTCAAATGACTATTTGTCGTAGTTTTAATTTGACGTCCTTGTGCATGTATCACTCTGCAAGTATAAATTTGAAGATTTATATCTTGAGATATAAAATACTTGAAGATATGAAATTTGTTAAGGATGATCTAGGCATGAATAAATTCATATCTATGAAATCTTTTGGCTTGAGAGGCTCTGCAAGTGCATTTATTAAATGCACAACTAACTTGATTTATTTATTTATTTATGCATGGGATTTGATGATGGTCTAGTTGTATAAGATCACCAAATTCACACTTTAAGATTTCTTAAAGTGTTTAAAAATATTGAAAATGACAAGTGATCTTCTTCTAGAATCTATCTTTTCTTTGTGACACTGGATCACTCTTCAATCAGGAGCTTGCTCAGATTCTTATTCTGGATTAGATAAATTTTGGTATGTAGGAAAAATTTAATGAAAAATAAGATGGTTTAATGTTAGGTGCCAAGGCTTATAAAAAATCATATGTTCATCCCGTGACCAAAAAATATCTTTGAAAATCACATCCCTATCTAATATGATAAAAAAACCATAATGAATATACCTTTAACACATGGATAAATTTCCATATTACCTTCTGTTAATGTCTCCATTAATATGAGATATATTTGTGTAGATATAATATATTGGGCCATAAACCATTTAAGTGACATATCATTCCTTTGGATGTGAACCATTTTTCTATTTATAATACCTTCTTGAGTTCCTCCCCTATAAATGAAATTGTAAGCCTTGTTTTTTCTAAGTCAAGTGAATTTGTTTTCTAAGATCTAACCTACATTGGTTAAGAAACTATTTCATAAAATTTGGTCCATCAACCCATATTTATATCTCCTCTGATGTCCTAGGGGTGAATATTTCACCCTTCCATCCATCTTTTTTTGCCTCTTTATTTTCACCCTGTAATGTCCCTACCTCATAACCCTTCCCCATAGCTCCCTCATATAGAGCCACCTCTCTAGAAGACCAAATATAACTATGAATTTCATCACCCTTATTATTTATATTAGCAATAATAGGAGTATGATTAGTCTTTGGCTTTGCCTTTATAGACATAATCTCCTTTGTAACTTGTGTTATCATATTTCACCTTAATATGTCTCCTTATTTACTTATGTCATGTCAATTATTTCCAATCTTGTCATCACATTTAGATCCCTATTCATGGTAGAAAACCTATTTTAAAAAAATCCATTAATTATTAACTAGATGTCATGGAAATAATTATCCCATACTAATTTTTGATGTAGCAAATGGATCTCTTTTTTAGATAACAATGATAATGTTCTTAGTGAATACATTGATATTTAAAGGTATTGATAGTAAATTAGTTGTTGAACCTCTATAGAATAATTTTATACAATTAATTCAAAGGAAAATGGTACAACTTCCTAAACCAAAAAACCATATCAAAGAGTTATTCAAAATTCAAATAAATCTAAATCTTTGACAATACATATTAAATAAATCCCTCAGATAGTGAAACATGTTCCATAGTGAACACATGTAGTGAGACATTATCGAATCATAAAATAAACTCCACCAATTTCTACATTTTATTGAGTTATAAAAATTACCAAAAATTCTATGAGAAGTGATTAAGATAGTTATGTTACAAAACTTGTTGCATCTTCATATTCAAATGAATCTACATGTATCAATTTTAACCCATGAAAAGTCATATTCAACACCTATGATCCAAAAATGTACTATAATCCTCTCATTCGTGGGATCATAGGCTAGTTTCTTATAAAAAATATCAAACTTATGTAAAATAATGAAATATTTTTGAAAATGAAAAAAAAAAACATTTAAAAATTACAAAAATAATTAAAATGTTTAAAAAAAATCAAGAATTAGGATTTACACATGACATGAGATGCTAGTTTAATTCTTTACACATATTATTTATCGCATATTTTGTATATATAATATTATTTGTCATACACATGCATTTCATGATGTATATGAGTGTTATATAGGACATACATTATACATGGACTCTTAGATGTTAGATTCCCTTCTACCCAGTGGCCATGCCCATACAAAGGGGTATATAATTATACATGTTACATTATAATAGGTTATATTTTTATAAGACCTTTCTAATATGTCAAGATACATATCTTACAAGTATCTTTCTAATTACTTATATCTTACATTATGATACATGGATATTTTATACTTGTTTTATTCTCCTTCAATGTTGTTAAATTTATTTCATGATTAGATAAAAATTGATTTCTTATTGTGTGTGGCACTTGTCTCTTGCATGTGAAAAAATTTATTTAACATATCTATGATATTTTACTTGGTATTTAAGACATTTAAACATGCCCATTTTTTATGGCCCTTTACCTTATGTCTTGTGTAACATTTGAATATGTCCCCTATTTGTGACATTATTAATGTCTTTCACATGCAGTCCTTGGCCTTTTTATTTTGCAACATATTCATGTCCATTATATGTGTCCCTTTTCCTTATTGTGTGACATTTTACATTGTGCTATTTTGCTTTCTGATCTTTATTATTGGTTTCAAGATACATATCACGCACTTTTAGTACAAAGTCTACTAGAGATATGATTACTTTATTTCATACTTTATTATTAAATATATCTATATATGAAACTTGTATGTATCACGTTCAATATGTTACATAAATTTTTATGATGAGATACTATCCACATGTTGACATAATTACTACATGATTATATCTTTATCACATGATAAAGTTAAATCTTATTTTGAATGAGTGATTTGAAATCTACATCCCTCATATCAAAAGGGGGAACCACATTAGGCTTGTATTATATATCCAAGCCATAATTAATATAAAAAATAATCATAAAGTGCAAAATTTAAATATTGATAGAGTACAAGTTATAAAAAATTCAAAGTAATGGAAAATCAGATTTTATGACATAGTATATGTCTTTAAAAAAATTAGAAACTAAACACAAAAAATATTGACACATTGATATATATTATGGTGACATATTACATGCATATTCACTCATTATTCAAAGACTCAAAGTAAAAAATTATACACACATGAATGCATATTGAAAAAAAATTACAATATCAAAGTTACAAGTTGAAAATATAGTTACAATTTGAGCATATAGGTACACAACATTCGATACCACTTGGCATAAGATTCAAGGGGCATGATGCTTATTCATTACCATTTTTGTTCAAATATAAACATTATCAAAGTTCAAA